>OY744610.1:9303776-9573776 GCA_963556255.1 Allolobophora icterica
TTTCTGACCAAGACGTGCCTTGTGGGACCTCATACAAATTCCGCCATGTGAAACAATACGTTCTACAGGTGCTAAAGTCGCTGGCACACACAGTAGCTTTTCAAGCACTGGATGTAAATGCACAAATAGTGAGCCATTTTTAAATCTTCCCATGGTTTATCCGACCGTCTGGCTTCAGGAAAGGTCTCGGCAAGGCTTCCAGCATAACCTAGCTGCTGCTGCCGTTGGGTTTTCCAGAACAACAAGACTTGCATCCCTCCGTAGGTATTTGTCGTAGGCTATGATGCAAACAGGCTTGATAAATTTTTAAATTCTTGAGTTTTGTTAAATTACTGTTCATATTGACAACCGGTCTTGGTCTTGAAAAACCAAGACCAAGAGTTTGAACCTCAAGACTAAGACCAAGACCAAGACTTCGAACCTCAAGACCAAGACCAAGACTTTTGGTCTCAAGACCAAGACCAAGACTTTTAAAAACGAACTCGAGTGCACTCGAGACCAAGACCCTGGTCTCGAGGACAACAAGTCTGCTTTCAACCCGCATCAATGCCAGCACCGGCAAAAAGGAAAGTTTCAGGCGTCTGTGGAACAGGAGATGAGAGAGGGCAAGAAGCTCTTGGCGGAGAAACAAGGGGAGACAGTTCCAAGTAGAGGGGCCAACATACTAGGCGAAACTCCTGGACTGTGCCGTGGAAGAGCGCATACGAGGGACAACCATATGTTGCAACCATATGTTGCTGTCTAAATTTCCAGTTTATTGCGTATTATCCATATATTCCACAAATCCACATCGAGCTGGATAAAACTTCGAAAATAAAAGTGGGGAATCGGGTGTTATAAAAATTAGTTTGGTTTTAAATGCTCGTTATGTCTACTTTTACCTTATTATGAGCTATGATTAGTTTCAATTTAGAATGGGTTAAGCTTGCAGTTTGACAATGCAGTCTAAAGTCTAAACAGTGTAGCCTATGCAGTATGCCCTTTCTGTGCAACGGATCATTGATTCCGATTTGTCACACTATTTCAACGGTAATCTCATGTGATTGCATATGTGACGTTTGAAGACGATATTCGTACTCGTATACAAGTGCTCCAAAGTATGCATAGAGTGCAGTGCCAACCGATTAAAACTGTTTGAAACAGAAAATGACTGCCGACTGAGCACCGAGGCTGAGAAAATTAGGATGGAGACATGTGTGCGAAACATAACAACTGGACATGGCAACCAGTTTCTCTTTAAATACCTGTACACTGCATCCTTACGAAGATGATTAGCATAAACGACCCTCTAAATAGTAGAACACAGAACGGTTTAAGCATTGTGTAAACTTTACTCAGACTCTTCGCGTCATGTATATATATATATATATATATATATATATATATATATATATATATATATATATACATATATATATATATATATATCAGACTCTATATATATATATATATGACGGGAAGAGTCTGAGTAGAGTTATATATATATATATATATATATACATATATATTTACATATATATCAACGTTAATCTCATGTGATTGCATATGTTGAAACGTTGCTCTGAATTAATGCAACTGCACTTCGGCTGACTCGTATTACAAACTATAATTTAAAAAATTATTACTTTGCATGAATTAAGGCCAAAATGTGTAATTAATGCGTCAAGTAGAGACAGGTTGAATTTTTGTCTGTTGTCCCCAGCCAAATGATATTTTATATGTTTCATTTAAAAAAGGCATAGATTTGGGACCAATAACCCTCACAATTTTAACTTGATTTCATTAAAATCCAAACAAGTGGTCCATACATATATATTTTATTAATATACATATATATATATATATATTTTATTAATATACATATATATATACATGGAATGTGAACTGATTTTAACCAGAAAATGTGATGTCTTTGATTCAGAATATGAAAGGCGTTTCAGAATTTATCGTTGGTACGTGCCAATTGCATCCTAAGCCGTTTACTGATGTTTTTGATTCCAAAGAATTTTTACTCATGGTCCCATCCAATGCGGAAGAACGTCTCTTTCTATGTGGCAGCTCAATGGAATTCTACATTGAACCTATTAATTCATGCATCGAAGACGTAGACATAATGGTTTCCCCCTCGGATGAGTTAGCCTTTACAGACGACAACCCGGTTTTACCAGATGAGGTCCGTGGATTTCTCGACACAATAAAGTGTTTCCAGATTACTTCGAACCCAGACTACCCTGGGTTTGTTCAGCTGAGACATAAGGCAAACATGAAGTATAATTGGCGTTGTAGAAAGTTTGAATTTGAGCAGACCAACGATACAAGTTATTTGGTGGCTGGTATGGAGCTTAGGAACGCCATTCGTGACGAAAGAGCGGGAGAATGCTCTGTTGGTGGTCCAGCGTTTAAGTACAGGTCGCAACGCCACTTGTTACTGGACATGGTTCCATGCATATGGTGCCCACAGTGGCCAAATGAAGCCAAACACTGGCCTTACCGACGAAAAAAGTACGGGTGGCCAGCACGTGCCAAAATACACCAGGTAGTACGGAGTGGCTGCTATGCTGTGAAGGCAAAACATCGTGCTTGCAGAAATGACGTACATCAGTGGAGACTGTCATTTTCCGGTGCGGAGTTGTGTTTACTTCAAAGCTGGACTTTGGTTCAGCAGATTGTCTACCATATGCTCAGATTCTTTGCCAAGAGAGAACTAATCAAAAAAGATTGCCCTAAGGAAGATGAAGTTCTCTGTACATACCATTTTAAGACTGTGATGCTGTGGTCGTGTGAAGAGATGTCACCAGAGTGGTGGAATTTCTCGTCTGTCATTGAAATATGCTGTAATTTGATGCGAAAGCTTTCAGAATGGCTAAAGAAAAGGTATTGCCCGAACTATTTTATTCCTCGGGCAAATTTGTTTCATGAACGCATGAATCAGAAAGCGGTTGATGAAACTATGACACGCTTGAATGAATTCTACCATTTTAATATTCTTAATGCTTGGTTTGCGGTGAAGTACATACAGCCAATCTTAGAGAATGTGTTCACTTGTGAGTTTGGCGTATACACTGTGATAGATTATGGCCAATACATGTTGCGCATCTGCGAAATCATGGATGCTTGGAAACTCAAAGAATTTAACTCTAAATTTTTTCCAGGATTCTTGTTTTGTGTTGCATATACTTTACACACAGTCAGAATGGAAACAGGTTATGCATTCCGCCAATGCCTAACGTCACTTTGTGGTGTGATGATTTCTTTATGGAAAAAGGTTAAGCGAAGCTGTTGTCTATCGTCAGTAGAGTTCTCATCAAGTTTCCCACAATTTGGAAAAGTATTGTTCATTTTGAATGCCGCTAATTTATTGGGATTTAAGCAAGCTACTTACGATAGCGACATATTTACTGAATTTATTAAAGACGTTACCTGGCAACCAAAAGTCGTAAGGTCAAGTCATCACAACTTTCCAATTCCCAACAATGCAAATCTCGACAGAAGTGGCTTCCTTCTGTCGAAGGCTCAAGTTTTGATGGAAAATTTAACTGGGTTGAATAGCCCACACGAATTTAAACTGGTATCTCAGTTGTCAAAAGAGCTTCTTACAAATGCGTTATTCTGCGACCATTTACAGTCCCGCGCTATCGGAGAAGTGGCCCTCGTCTACATGGCTGCTCTTCATTTCATCGAATCAGATTATGAAACTGTTATTAAGTTCTGCTCGACGGTCTTTGTAAATCAAACGCCTTATTATTCGGAGGAGAAGAAGGAGAAAGAGGAGGAAGAGGAGGAGGAGGAGGTGTGGGAGAAAGAAACGTTGAATGCAGGTTGTCTGTTTTTCATTGACGATGTTGTTAGAATCATTGGATTGTATCTTCTTTTCAAGCGGATACAAGATAATTGTAAGTACAACAGGAGACGGTATCTTATTGATTTGCGTGTTACACCAGAGGTGTTTGCTCAATATTTAATAGTTTCATCAAATGAAAGAAGACCTAGACTGCTAAGACTTAATAACGATATGCAGGCGCCATCATTTTCGATGGATGCAATTTTAATGACCCTAACAAATCGAAAATCTTCAAGAGCATCAAGAATGACAGAAAATGTTTACCGTGTGTATCAAAGAACCGATCCTGTTAATGAATTAGAGGAGCACAGTAAAAGCTTTATTCCAAATGATAATGCCATTATTCAATTGCTCTTGGATTATTCCTTAGAAAATATGACATTATTTTACAATGCAATATGCCAAGACTTTGGTATTCACTGCAATACAGTTGACTGTTACCGTGCTGCGTATCTGTACAAGTGTCAAAACTATCCTGAAGTTTGGCCTTTGTGTGAAAGAATTCTCAATGAACCTGATCTACGCTGTGATTCGAATGAGCTTGCATTTGCAAACGTAATGGTGTTACCACCGCTTGATTCGTATTTCGATAACGACGTTCAGTGTTTGCTTGGCTTCCACACACTTGTTTATTATTTATCGCCTTTAAATGAATATTTTCTGGAAACGGAGGATAATTCTAATTCAACGTTCCAGAAGCTTTTTGCACAAAAAGTTTACTATAAAAAGGCATCGCTCTGTGAAGTTGTTTTGAACTCTTACCCTCTGCAATGTTATTACGTTGTTGGACGACATTTCCTAGCAGAATATTTGAGAGTGAGATGTTTGATCGACTTTAATCATTTAAGCTCAGAAGTAATATTTGAATTTAAGAAACTGAAAAGCCACCTTCCATTTGGGCACATCATACATTGCTTCGTTTTAGAAAAACTTCGAAAGCTTCAGAATGATAATAAAATCTTAGCCCTTGGATTGTAATGGGTTTCTTGAACCAATGAATCTGTATGTGTTAATGGCGCACGGTATAATGATTTTTTTTTTAAGTTTTGAAAATTATTTTCTGAGTTAGTATCACAAGTTTCAAAAATTGCGGCGTGTGAAGTCTTGCAAGACATTCTCATTACCCATAAGGTTTGCGTTTCTCAAGAACAAAGTTTCTACTTCTAATAATAGGAACCTTCATGTTTTGATGTAATGATGCTTGATGTTACGCGCCCTTGTAGCGGCATGGTCGCGTTACGGCGCTCTAGAAATTGTCCGTGTTATTATTATGTTAATAGCAGATGATTTATAGAATCCAGATGGTTGCAATGTTTCTGCAACTTAAAGTGAAATTAACAGAAGGGAATAAGATCGGTAGGCAATTTGTAACAATTTGTTAGATTAGTCATTAAACAATGGAGAATGTTTATCACGACGATCGCTAGAGCTCCGAGAGTTGACAGCACAAGGGGAGTCAGATTTCAAGACCATGCCGGAATTCCACGGTCTCATCACCTGGTGGTCCCACATCAAAACAAGTCTATTGCTATGACGTTGTCCAACGTGTAACCGCTGAATTTCAACACAGCCTTCTCAAGTTGCCAGGACGGATCGACTCTTTTTCCAATGTTTGAATTTGTAATGTTTTTCTGAGACCCTGAAGAACTCAAAACTTATTACATGCGAGTAGGCCTCCACTGGTTGCCACTCGCGCAACGCATTGTCTACCGGGTTGCCTATATTTTCTGGAAATGTCAGCTTGGCCCTGCTCCCTCGTATCTGTGCGAGCTTTACTCTCGCGCCTGTGCTTCACCTGCTCACCGCTCTCTTCACTCTGCCACACCCATTGTGACCGATATGTTCGTTAGGAGCCAGGAAGCGATGCCAGACATTTCATGGATTAAATATGGCTCGGTAACGGTTCTTTATGGGACATTATGGCAGGGTGAAAGTCTACCTTACCAGAGTAATGAAACATTATCGATTAAACTTAACCGTCCTCATAATTTAGATTGAAGTCTTTCTTAAATGATAGGCCTATAAAAGGTGCAACAATAGAAGTTGCTTATAAAAAAAAGTAAAACAAATAACATCTAATGGATGCACGACAACACTAACGAGTAAATAAGTAGAGTCAGACGATATCTTATGGCAAAGTATTAGTTGTATTATTAGTATTTTTAATTATCACGCATTTATTAAGCGTCAATATCTAACGCCTAAGCATCAATCGATGGCGCTGAACAATTGTAAGTGAAGATTAAGGTTCCTACACAGTAACCGTTTCAGGGGACTAGACTCGAACCCATAGTCACCATCTTACAAGGCGTTCACTCTAACCAATGGGAATGGATGGACGTCAACAGATATTACTTGGTATGGACCACAGCGCATCTGTCGCGCACCGTATCTCATGGTATATATAGCATTGGTTGACTGTTTTTAAAGGTGTCTAAAGACAGCGTTCTCTCCAATCTGCCACTGTGTCATTTGAACCTAACCCTAGCAATTCATTGACTGCCTATTTGCCAACGTTTTGAATTTATAATTGTTGACTCTAAAGCCGACAGTTGGGAACTGTCTCTGGCTACTTACCAGAACTCTGGTTTCGCATCACAGGTGTGTCTGGTCGCCATTGATTCTTCATACACCTTTGACAAGCATTTTGAAACTGTTCACAGTCGCCGGAGATGAACTGGGAGCGCCTCTGAGAAGCAATCTTAAGAGGCGTTATTTAAATTTAATGAATATAGGAATGACTCAACGAATTAATGAATTGATAAAAAGAACCTTCTTTAATCGAAAATACATAAAATTGTCCGGTTGAATGGGCGCAAATTAGCATGACAAAGCTTCATTCGATGACGCTGAGCAATTGTTTATGCAATTGACATGAATAATTAAAAGCCAAAAGACGTCGTTAATCTTTTGGAATAATAAAAGTCAATCACTCCATGATTTGTCGGGCCTAGGTTTCACTGCAAAAAGAAATAAGTTTTGAGGAAAGCAAAAGAAGACGAGGGGTTACTTTTTAAAATTTGAGAGCGAGCAGAGGGAGACAGTGTATTCCAGAGAGAGAGGGACCAATTGAAGCCAAAGATCGGGACTGCGCCTTAGCTGTTCTATTATGAGGAACTAAAAGATCCAGGCTGTTCGAGCAGCAAAGTTAGCTCTGGATTCGGTAACAACAAGCTCTGGGAACATGCCCGCATGTTTCAAATTGTTTGTTAGAATATTAATTTCTTTCAAATAATCATTTCTTGCGGCTGGCAGGGCCGTTGACGTCAATCTGACCTTTAAGATACTTAGGTAACTTTCAATAGTTGCTGTTTAACGACATAACAGAGTTCATCAGCGTCGCCGTCCTCCTTTATTCAGGGTTGGGACTGGGACTACCCGAAAAAAATCACTTTTTAGGTCTCGTACAAACGGAAATTGAAGGGAAAGTAGCGTCTGTAGGCTACTAAAATGAGGTTTATATAAGTCCGATGTTAAACAATATAATATCGCCCTCCTCCTTCATCCGGGATTGAGACTGGTACCACCAGATAACGGGTAGTGGCGCTGTCTTGGAGTTTGCATCTGAGTATTTTATAGGCTAGCAGTTTATACAGGCTAGAGATTTTAACGACATCTGGTGATCGTCAGAACCATTCCTACTGCATATAACGTCACGTCAAACGCATGAAGCGCATTACATAGCAAGAGAAGAATGTTTTTTAAGGTGTCTCGACAGCCGATCACTTTTGTAGTAGTTTACGGTTTTTGAAAGACACCTTGTTGACTGATGTGTTCGTTACGAGCCAGGAGCGATGTCAGACATTTTATGGATTAGATATTGTTCGGTAACGGTTCTGGATGGGACCATTATGGCAAGGTTAACGTCTACCTTACCTGAGTAATGAGACATTATCGATTAACCCTCCTCATAAGATTTATTGGAAGTCGTTGTTAAATGAAAGAAGTTGCTTATTATATAAAGTAAAAAAACATCTAATGGATATGCTCGACAAGACTGACGAGTAAATGAGTAGAGTTAGACGATATCTTATGGCAAAATATTAGTTGTGTTATTAGTATTTTTAATTATCACGCATTTATTAAGCGTCAATATGTAATTCCTAAGCATCAATCGACGGCACTGAACAATTGTAAGTGAAGGTCAAGCTCCCTACATAGTAACCGTCTCAGGGGACTAGACTCGAACCCAAACGCATCATGTTACAAGGCGTTCGCTCTAACCAATGGGAATGAATCATGGACGTCAACAGATATTATTTTGGTATGGACCTCAGCGATCTGTCGCGCACCGTTTCTCATGCCATATAGCATCGGTTGACTGCTTTTAAAAGGTGTTTAGAGAGCGCACTAACCAATCGGCCACCGTGTCCCTTGAACCTAACCCTAACACAATTCATTAGCTGCCTATTTGCCAACGTTTTGAATTTATAATTTCCGAGTCTAATTATGCCAGTTTGAATATTATGTCTCTGGTTAGCTACGAGAGATCTGCTGTCGCATCACAGGTGTGTCTGGCCGCCAGTGATTCTTCATACACTTTGACAAGCATTTTGCAACTGTTCACAGTACCCGAAGCTGAACTGGGAGCGCCTCTGAGAAATAATCTTTATTAAGAGGCGTTATTTAAATTTAATGAATATAGGAATGACTCAACGAATAAATGAATTAATAAAAAGAACCTTCTTTAATTGAAAATGACGAACATTATAAAACTGTCCTTTTGAATGGGCGCAATTAAATTAGCTTGAGTTGATGGTGGCGAGCAAGTGTTTGTGCAATTGATATCCTATACATAATGACGAGTCAAAGACGTCGTTAAACTTTTGGAATAATAAAGAGTCATTCACTCCATGTGTTGACGGCTCCTAGGTTTCACTGCGAAAAAATAAGTTTTGAGGAAAGCGAAAGAAAACGAGAGGTTACTTATTAAAATTTTAGATCGAGTAGAAGGAGGCAGTGTATTCCAGAGAGAGGGACCAATTGAAGCCAAAGATTGGGACTGTGTCTTAGCTGTTCTAGTATGAGAAACTAACAGATACATCTAGTACTAGTAGTAATAGTAGTAGTAGCAGCAGCAGCAGCAGCAGCAGCATCAGCAGCAGTAGCAGTAGCAGTAGCAGTAGCACTAGCAGTAGCAGTAGCAGTAGCAGTAGTAGTAGTAGTAGTAGTATCATTGTTACTAGTGCATTTATCGAACGCCACTGTCTTATGACCAAGTATCAATCAATGGCCTACTCTCGGCGTTACATAAACAATCGGTTACCATGCCTCACTTTACGGAAAGTGAAAGTGTAGTCATTGAGAGGTCAGAGGATTGAGGCAGTTGTAGATTAGACTTTGGTTCCGATGTTTTAGTAACTTGCTTAAAAGAAAACTTCGTAACATCTGTCAATAATTATTGTTGTCAAGTGTCATGATGGGTTCACTGTTGTTTGCTCTAATCATCATTAATTTTGTCGCCTGAGTATGCATTGATTTGTAGGACATGCGCAGCCAATATTCACTTACGCGTAATTACGAGGTCTTTTTCGTTTTTACAGTTAATTTTAACTTGTTTGTCTCTGCAATTTGACCTAATGTGGGGCGTGGTGGCTCAGTGGTAAGTTCGGCGCCTTGTGACCGGAGGGTTGGTTCAGTATCAAATGCTATAGTCGGGAGCGCCTCTGAGTAGTAGTAGACTTCGAGAGGCGCTATAGAAATATCCGGAATAAAATAAATAAAAATAAGTGAATTATTGGTTGATTAGGACATCGTAATCGTAATCGTAATCTCTAATTTTCTAAAGCACCACTGTAAAGCTGAGCTCAAAGCACCAGCTTATTCACGAGCGCTGCGACGTATCCGAGGGGTTGTCCAGAAATCGATGTCCGTTGGTGGTCCGAGTCCGGTTGCCTGAAAGACCAAAGAGAGGCAGAGCAGCTGTTACGCAGGGTTTCGTTGAGGACGAGATATCTTGGAAGGCAGAGGATCAGATGGATTAGGAAAGGAAATCTTGAAGAGATGGACAGTAAATGATCATGTCATTGACGCTTTCCCTTCGCTCCGCACGTTTTCAAAGTTGCCTTATTCGAGGAAGGCTCGCCCTAAACGCGATATGTGCCTGCTTAGGCCTAAGCTTCCTCTAATTGAGCCACTTTGAGCAAATATTTTGCACAGTCGCTAAGTGGCATTGACTGATGGCTGTGCTTCCGCTAAATAACTGACAAAATTTACATCCTGTAATGAACCAATAGTAATCCGTTAAAAGCTGTGTCCGGCAACGACTAGGCGTGCCATTATATTAGTCGAGACTAACGTTGTCAATTTCCTTTTAGGCGGGGAGTTCATACCCTGAACATCTGTGTATGACTTACCATAGAGTCTGCTGAGATAGCAAGAATTCTGAGTGAAACCAAGAAACTACAGAGCACAGTAGGAAGAAATTCATTGTCTTGCGATGTCAAGCGTAGACAAAGAAGAAATCGATTCTTGTTGTCGCCTATCTTTCTGAATCGAAAATATCGGATCGATTGAGTAACGTGATATTTTAATGCATTACTGCGGAAATATGCCACGTTGATGCTGTACTTCATGTCTTCTCCGTCTTTGCAACTGTACAGTCCAAAGTCAGAAAATCTAAACTTAAAACAGCAAACAAGACAAGACGTTTCGAATAACTGGTAGGTTAAAATTAGTTCGAAAGAGCACATAATACTTATTATATAGTTCAATCCCTTCTGGCTACTTAAAACATGACTTTAATCCTTGTGTATCGATTTGTTTTTAAAAACATTGTCCTCTTTAGAAATATTGAGACGAACATTTTATTTTCCAATAAAATCGATTTTTCATTTGTTCCGAAATTTCTAACACGAGCTTCTCCAGCATAGAGGTCCCTGCAGCCAGCATTAAACTGACTTTCACCAGATCTGTGGAGTACAAATAAATAAATAAGCTTACATTTGATTAAGCTGTTTTCATAGACTGTTACTAATCTGCTACTCTTTCGAAATCAAATACTGTATGTGTAGATCTAAACTGTTTTGAGTCGGATGACGAGCACTAGAAATTCATACATAATTTCGATAGATGTTGGTGGAAGAAACTGTCATATTTGTAGTAAGCCTACAGCAACTTCATAAACTGCCTCCGTGTAAGACTATCCTTATGTCAATCATGCCTAGTTTCATCAATAAGCATTGTTTATTTTGAGAGGATTTTAGGATAGCAGAGATTTCTGTTTCAGTAGCATTCTAGAAAAGATGAAAAGATGCAGCAGGTGGCAAAGTTGTGACAGAGTGGACATCTGAGGGGTTAGAGTCAGTCTGCATAGAGGTTAAGTGAGAGACGGAGGGCGGAGACCATGATAGTGAAGAAGTGGCAAAGGAGTCGGAAAATGGATGCACGTGCAATAGAGTCTGGGAGAGGGTGAGCGGAGCCACGGTGAAGAAAATTATTGTTTACGGTTTTCCATAGACTCCGAGGATTGGACGAATATGAATGAACAAGAGATGAGACTAATCTCATTCAGGGCAGAAATTTCTTTCAAGATTTTGGCTTCACTTGCGCCCCCATAGCCAACTGAACCATAATGAGTACACAAGAATGACAAGATCGCACACTTTCTTTAGGGAGATCAGGCAGCGAGCGAGAGGGCAGGCCACCAGCCCTCATAGGCCGAGGTTAAGAATAATGAAGACACAAATACATGTACTTCATAGCCATAGATGTCTCGGACTGCCTCAGGGCTAACTTGAGGGACTGCTCTGTTTCTTGACATCGATGCTTCTCAATATCCGCCTGAGTCGTATCCAAAGTCGCTGTACAAAAGTGTACATCCACACAGAGTCAAATTTATACATGTACACATTTTGCATTGTAATTGTAATCGAACACTTATATAGCGCCACTCAAATCAGCGGCGCTTTAAACCCGCATCAATGCCAGCACCGGCAAAAAGGAAAGTTTTCAGGCGTCTGCGGAACTGGAGAGGAGAGAGGGCAAGAAGCTCTTGGCGGAGAAACAAGGGGAGACAGTTCCAAGTATAGAGGGACCAACATACTAGGCGAAACTCCTGGACTGTTCCGTGGAAGAGCGCATACGAGGGACACCCATATGTGGCTGTCTAAATTTCCAGTTTATTGCGCACTATCCATTCGAAAATGAAAGTGGGGAATCGGGTGTTAATTTATAAAAATTAGTTTGGTTTTAAATGCTCGTTATTAGGGTGTCCCAAGACAAACAAGGGAAAAGAAATTGTTTGAAACTTATGACGCAGTCCCTCTAAAAAGTTTCTTTATGATCCCATGAGAACATCTGTAAAATTTTATGACATTTAAAAAATATTTAAGGGTCCCCCAAGGCTCTTAGAATTGGGGTGGTTTGTCCTAAATTATGTGTGATGTCTCTGAGTTTGAAAATTGCCATAGGATCAGGCTTTGATCCCATAATAACATGCTTAGTACCATTAGAAAGCTCTTATATGGTACAACCTACAAACAATGTCAACATAATTTAACCTTATTGTATATGGGAATAAAGTTTCAACTGCGAAGAAGACAGAAAACATGCAAAATCGAGATTTCTTGGCTTCAGTTTCTATTTTGCAATAGTTTACATAAATCTCCCAATGTATTATTCATGATGATTCTAGCTTCTCTAGTCAACGAAATAGGCTGCTCAACATCTTCAGCAGTGCTATCAAAGTTACTATTCACCGTCAACTAAGCATTTTCTTAGTGACGCTGCAAGAAAACCAAGGATGAATTTCAAGCCTGTAAATCTGTCGTGCACCGGGAGGCAAGCTGCTATCTATGACACCACTGCAGTAGACGTGGACAGAATGCCAGTCCTGATTTCTTCTCTAGTTGATGGAAGTACTGTTACTTCTGAGTGTTTCAAAGTTGGCCTCTGAGTCAGGACAGGCAGCAGTGATAGCAGTTCTGGACCTTTTGAAGCCATGGCAGTGCGATTTGCTGTCAGCATGTACTTTGACACAACGGCCTCAAACACCGGCAAAGCTAATGGAGCTTACACTCTTCTAGAGACTGCCATCGGTCATAATCTGCTGTGGATGGCTTGTCGACATCAAATGTTTGAAGTCTTGTTGTCTGATGCATTCGAATTGTGCCTTGATAAAGTTTGTCCATCAACTGGGCCTGACATTCTGTTCTTCAACTGATTAAGGGATAAATGATCCGACCTGTTTCACCATAAACCCAAGCCTTTTTGATGAAAACGAATCTGTTATCTACATCCACTCGTGGTTCTCATGTCGAGTCCCTGCTGATGCTTGATGCTGCTGCTCCGTAGACACAGGACTGAAGATGATACAGCGTCATTCTTGGTACATAAGCCAAGAGCTAGTGAACCCCTCTCTCTTCTCTCAGCATCTGTCTTCTGAAGAGAAAGCACAGCTTTCCTCAGCCAATGAAAGATGATCAAGGATTGCATGTGGTTCGGTCTTTTCCCCGCACAATAACGGAATTATCTATTTCTCGAAGCTTCTTCCGAGCTACCGCCATCGATGGCAGTTTTCTCGGTATTCCAGTTGCAGAGTTGCTCGAAAGCCAATCATATAAGATCGTTTGTGAGTTTGTTAATAACTTGGCATGTGTGAATGAGAGTGTTGTTTTGCTCTTATGCAGTATGTAACAATATGTATACATTATGTACTGTAACAGCATGTAATACTATGTATACAGTATGTAACAGTATGTTTAACAATAACGAAGAACAGTTCAACAAGTTGTTGAGGCTGTTGACATAGGCAAGACTTTTCTAAGTGCAATCATGACAATAATGTGGATATGTAGATTGTAGATTGTAGAAATGAAGAATTAAGCAGCTGAAGGTGTAATCAATTATGAAGAATAAGCAGATGAAGGTATGGAGGAGCTGAAATTATGGCTTGTTGCAATATCAAAGATTTGTACTGATGATTGCTTCTAGCAATTATTGGTAATAACTGATATTGCAAAAGTCCAAAAATCTTAAGTTTTGTTTAATTTTTGTACTATTTGATTGTAAAACCATACATATAATATCCAATAAAGTTACATACTTCTAGATTCTGCTATTTAAGAGCTTTCCAATGGTATTTAACATGTTATCATGGGATCCAAGATTGATGTTTAAAAGCGTTTAGAAAATGGACACGTCGGGCGCAAATTATGCCAATGTGGGGTAAATTTGAGTCTTGGGGGACCCCAAAATATTTTTTAAATGTCATAAAATTTTAAAGGTGTTATTACGGGACCATAAAGAAACTTTTTAGAGGGCCTGCATATAAAAATTCAGCAAAAATTATTTTTGGGACACCCGACTCGTTATGTCTACTTTTACCTTAGTATGAGCTATGATTAGTTTCAATTTAGAATTTATTCCGGATATTTCTATAGCGCCTCTCGAAGTCAACTACTACTCAGAGGCGCTCCCGACTACAGCATTTGATACTGTGCCGGAATTTTCACGCCGAAGCGCCACGAGCAATTGCGAGTGAAGGACTTGCCCAAGGTCCGTACGCAGCGGCTAGAGTGGGATTCGAACCTGCAACCCTCCGGTCACAAGGCGCCGAACTTACCACTGAGCCACCACGCCCCACTTGGGTTAAGCTGGCAGTTTGACAATGCAGTCTAAAGTCTAAACAGTGTAGCCTATGCAGTATGCCCTTTCTGTGCAACGGATCATTGATTCCGATTTGTCACACTGTTTCAACGGTAATCTCATGTGATTGCATATGTGACGTTTGATGACGATATTCGTACTCGTGTACAAGTGCTCCAAAGTATGCATAGAGTGCAGTGCCAACCGATTCAAACTGTTTGAAACAGAAAATGACTGCCGACTGAGCACCGAGGCTGAGAAAATTAGGATGGTGACATGTGTGCGAAACATAACAACTGGACATGGCAACCAGTTTCTCTTTAAATACACTGCATCATTATGAAGATGATAAGCATAAACGTCCCTGTAAAAAGTAGAACACAGAACGGATTAAGCATGTATTACTTTACTCGTACTCTTCACGTGATATACACATCTAGCTGGATGAAACTTCGAAAATGAAACTAGTGCCCCAACATAATATGCATAGAGTGCAGAGTGCCAACCGATTAAAACTGTTTGAAAAAGAAAATGACTGCCGACTGAGCACCGAGGCTTTGCTCTTAATTAATGCAACTGCACCTCAGCTGACTCGTATTACAAACTATAATATTACGTCGCATGAATGTGTAGCTATTAATGCGTTAAGTAGAGACAGGTTGAATTTTTATTTGTTATCCCCAGCCAAATTATATTTTATATGTTTCATTTAAAAAAGGCATAAATTTGGAACCAATCGCTGTGAAATTTTTAGCCTGATTTAATTAAAATCCAAACAAGTGGTCCAATCAATTCCCGGCCAAGGTCACACACATATATACATATTTTATAAATACACACTAGGGTGGTTCTCAAAGCTTTGTAAAAAATTAATGTTTTGAAAATGTATTATGGTACCCTTTTATTATGTTATGCTTCATGTAACAATGATTCCTACCAAGTTTTATGGAAATTGCACAAAATTTAGAGGTCGCTCAACAAAGTCAAAGTTCTTGAAATCAGTGATGTATTAAATGCATTGCGCGGTTTCATATTCACACCGGTGCAATTGATGCTTTGATAGTAAACCTGTAAGGTGTAATTGAATAACTTAGTAAGTACTATTTTAATTTACTTACTTATTTAATATGTTGATTTACATCACTGCCTGTTGAGCCATATGGCTCGTTTTCTTGCAAAATGATTTTTTTAAATTTTAAGACAAATTTTTAAAATAAAACCTTTTGTCTAAAGTTAGTCACATCTTTTGAGTTTGCAATCAATTGAGCCTCAATTCACAGAGCCAGGATTGCGAACCACAGTCAGATTTCTGGCAGAGTTAAACTCGAGTTCAGTCGGCGAGATGTACCAGTATACATGTAGGGCCTACCTCTAATTGTACATTGGGGTGGGAAGGTCCTTCCAGACATTACCGGAAGAGAGTTAGTTGATAGATTGCCAGCACTGGTCTCAGGATATAAAGTGGATCAATTACTCGGAGTGCCAAAGTTAAAGCATGGCACCGGTGAAGAAGCCAGTGAAGCTGTTGTGGGTTTGTTGAAGGATGGGGAGGGAGCGCTGACAGGGTCAAAGCGAAGTGCTTTGACACCAAATGGCATCAAATACATGAAGTCGAGCAGGCGCATATTCTCTAATCGAGACTAAAGTTCAAAAAGACCTACTGCATCTTGCTTGTCGACACCATGTGCACCAGCAGCACCAAGCCATCCTTGGTGATGTTTTCAAGCAATCATTTGGACTATCAAGTGGTCCAGACATCAAGTGGTCCAAACAGGCACTTTTTAAGCGGTTCTCTGAGAACTGGCCATAGATGGATACAGATAATTTCAGGACAGCACTTCAAGATTCGAAATGTTCATAAATTCTGGCAGCGCACAGCAACTCAGACGTCATATAAATTTGCCAAGAACGCTTTATAATCTAACAACGAGTCTTGAGATGACTACCGCAAACTACTTGAACTCTCTGTCATCTTTTTTGGTGATATTCCACCACATGGAAACCGATTGATGGCACCTGGTGCAATGTATCAAGCCAGATGGATGGCAAAGATATTGTATTCCATCAAGGTCTGAATGTTCAGAGAACAATTCTGACTTAAAGTCCGGGAAGAAAGTCACTTAGAGACGTGAGCCTCTTTTCTACTCTGGTATACACAGAAGCATGAATTTCTTGTCCCAACCCGAATACCGCGCCTTCCAATGACCTTCGGCTTCTGAAGTCTCTCGTGAAGTTCAAGGAGATTAATGACATCATTTCTGCAGCAGCCATCAAGGCTCTTTCCAGGTACTTGTGGTATGGGGGTGAGGAGATAGTAGCCTTGGCCTTTTTTCGACCATGGAATAAAGCGAAAGATGGTCATCGCACTTCAAAATCCAGGGCCAAACACCGCCGAAACGCATTTAAGTGCAGATGAGCAGTATTGACAGCAAAGGAACTGGAAGATTTTGTGATGGTCAATATACTCTCTATAGTTCTTTGATATAGCCTACTTGAACTGTCCTGCAGCAAGTTCCTAACTGAGATTGATACTGAGTAATTGGAAGAAACTGAGGACATTCAGAAGGCAAAACAGTGTGCGCAGAGTCTCAGGGTTGTGAGCGACATTTGCCGAGCGAGGTGTGAAACTCATCCTAGATTCAAATCATCCATCATTAAAAATGAAGAGCAAAAACAATACCTATTGAAAATTGTATCTGAGCAAAGAGCTCAGTTCCCTGCGGCAAGGAAGTCTGTGCTACTGCTTGGACTCCAACAATATAAAACTCGGTAAAACCGTTGTACTGAAATTGTTCATTAAACGACAGTCTTTGCAGTAACTCTAAATTACTTTAAGATTAAATACTATACCTCAAGGCACCCAGTCTCTTACAGTCTAAATTGTTCAGTTTGTGTCTTTGATTCAAAAAAGTCTTTGTTAATACTTTGATGTGCTGATTGTTTATTTTTCGGCATTACGAAGATTGAAGAACAGTATTGTCGATGATAGTTAAAAGTCATGAGCACTGAGCGACCTCTAAATATCAATTAATCAAGCTAAAATTTTGCACTTATTCATTACTAAGGCAAGGTAACAAATTGAGAGGGTACCATAAAAGAAATAACAACTTTAATTTTTAAGAACCACCCTAACACACACACACACATATATATACATGGTATGTGAACTGATGTTAACCAGAAAATGTGATGTCTTTGATTCAGAATATGGAAGGCGTTTCAGAATTTATCGTTGGTACGTGCCAGTTCCATTCTAAGCCGTTTACTGATGTTTCTGATTCCAAAGAATTTCCACACATGGTCCCATTCAGTGCGGCAATACGTCACTTTCTATGTGGCAGCTCAATGGAATTCTACATTGAACCTATTAATTCATGCATCGAAGACGTAGACATAATGGTTTTCGCCACAGATGAGTTAGCCTTCACAGACGACAACCCGGTTTTACCAGATGAGGTCCGTGGATTTCACGACACAATAAAGTGTTTCCAAATTACTTCGAACCCAGACTACCCTGGGTTTGTTCAGCTGAGACATATGACAAACATGAAGTATAACTGGCATTGTAGAAAGTTTTTATTTGAACAGACCAACAATCCAACGTATTTGGTGGCAGATATGGAGCTTAGGAACGAATGCTGTGTGGGTGGTCCAGCGTATAAGTACAGGTCGCAACTCCACATGTCAATGGACATGGTTCCATGCATATGGTGCCCACAGTGGCCAAATGAAGCCAAACACTGGTCTTACCGACGAAGAAAGTACGGGTGGCCAACAAGTGCCACAATACGCGAGGTAGTTCAGAGTGGCTGCTATGTTGTGAAGGCAAAACATGAGGCTTGCAGAAATGACGTACATCAGTGGAGACTGTCATTTTCCGGTGCGGAGTTGTGTTTACTTCAAAGCTGGACTTTGGTCCAGCAGATTGTCTACCATATGCTCAGATTCTTTGCCAAGAGAGAACTAATCAAAAAAGATTGCCCTAAGGAAGATGAAGTTCTCTGTACATACCATTTTAAAACAGTGATGCTGTGGTCGTGTGAAGAGATGTCACCAGAGTGGTGGAATTCCTCGTCTGTCATTGAGATATGCTGTAATTTGTTGCGACAGCTTTCAGAATGGCTAACGAAAAGGTATTGCCCGAACTATTTTATTCCTCGGGCAAATTTGTTTCATGAACGCATGAATCAGAAAGCGGTTGATGATACTATGATACGCTTGAATGAATTCTACCATTTTAACATTCTTAATGCTTGGTTTGCGGTGAAGTACATACAGCCAATCTTAGAGAATGTGTTCACTTTTGAGTTTGGCATATACTATGTGATAGATTATGGCCAATACATGTTGCGTATCTGCGAAATCATGGATGCTTGGAAACTCAGAGAATTTAACTCTAAATTTTTTCATGGATTCTGGTTTTGTGTTGCATATACTTTACAACCAGTCAGAATGGAAAGATGTTGTGCACTCCGCGAATGCCTAACGTTACTTAGTGGTGTGATGATTTCTTTATGGAAAAAAGTTAAGCGAAGCTTTTGTCTATCGACAGTAGAGTTCTCATCAAGTTTCCCACAATTTGGGAAAGTACTATTCATTTTGATTGTCGCTAATTCGTTGGGATTTAAGCAAGCTTCTTACGATAGCGACCTACATGTATTTACTGAATGTATTAAAGAAGTTACCTGGCAACCAAAAGTCGTAAGGTCAAGTCATCACAACTTTCCAATACCCAACAAAACAAATCTTAACAGAAGTGTCTTCCTTCTGTTGAAAGCTCAAGATTTGATGGAAAATTTAACTGGGTTAAACAGCCCACACGAATTTAAACTGGTATCTCAGTTGTCAAAAGAGCTTCTTACAAATGCGTTATTCTGCGACCATTTACAATCCCGCGCTATTAGAGAAGTGGCTCTTGTCTACATGGCTGCTCTTCATTTTTGGGAATCAGATTTTGAATCCGTTATAAAGTTCTGCTCGACCGTCTTTGTAAATCAAACGCCTTATTATTCTGAGGAGAAGAAGAAGGAGAAAGAGGAGGAAGAGGAGGAAGAAAACTGGAAGAAAAAAACTTTGAATGCAGGTTGTCTGTTTTTCATTGACGATGTTGTTAGAATCATTGGATTTTATCTTCTTTTCAGACGGATTCAATATAATTGTAAGTACAACAAGAGACGGTATCTTCTTGATTTGCGTCTTACACCTGAGGTGTTTGCTCAATATTTAATAGTTTCATCAAATGAAGGAAGACATAGACGGCTAAGACTTAATAACGATATCCAGGCGCCATCATTTTCGTTGGATGCAATTTTAATGACCCTAACAAATCGAAAATCTCCAAGAGCATCAAGAATGACAGAAAATGTTTACCGTGCGTATCAAAGAACCGATCCAGTTAATGAAATAGACGAGCACAGTAAAAGCATTATTTCAAATGATAATGCCATTATTCAATTGCTCTTGGAATATTCCATATAAAGTATGACATCATTTTACAATGCGATCTGCCAAGACTTTGGTATTCATTGCAATACAGTTGACTGTTACCGTGCTGCGTATCTGTACAAGTGTCAAAAGTATCCAGAAGTTTGGCCTTTGTGTGAAAGAATTCTCAATGAACCTGACCTACGCTGTGATTCGAATGAGCTTTCATTTGGAAACGTAATGGTGTTGCCACCGCTTCATTCGTATTTCGATAATGACGTTCAGTGTTTGCTTGGATTCCACACACTTGTTTATTATTTATCGCCTTTCAATGAATGTTTTCGGGAAACGGAGGATAATTCTAATTCAACGTTCCAGAATTTTTTTGCCCACGAAGTTTACTATAAAAAGTCATCGCTCTGTGAAGTTGTTTCGTATTCTTACCCTCTGCAATGTTATTACGTTGTGGGACGACATTTCCTAGCAGAATATTTGAGAGTGAGATGTCTGATCGACTGTGATCATTTAACCTCAGAAGTAATATTTGAATTTAAGAAACTGAAAAGCCACCTTCCATTTGAACACATCATACATTGCTTCGTTTTAGAAAAACTTCGAAAGCTTCAGAATGATAATAAAATCCAGTGATGGGCACCAACTACTTACCTAGTAGTTATAACTACTTCCTAACTACTTTCGAAATAAGTAGTTATAACTACTGTTTAACTACTTTAGATGACAAGTAGTTATAACTAGTTTTGCTAACTACCAGATTAGCAGTTAACTACTTTTCAAACTACTTTTCTATAGTTATGTTACGGTGCTTTGATATTCACCAAGGTGCATGCGAATTTATTGTCTGTATTAATTACTTATATTCAACACAAGTAATAAAAAAGGTAAAATACAAAACCAAGTGGCAAGTGACAAATCTAATTGTAACAAATTACTGCATATATCAAACAAACTGACAAATGACAGGAACCGCTATTGCTACAAGGCACCCTGATGTATTCATTGTCTCAACAGGAACAAATGCCAAATTGTTATAACTACTAAGATGTCTAACTTACAAAATCTGCAACTGTTAAAACCCTTAGTACATTTAAGATGTCGTAGATGGTATACCGCTAGAACTGCTCTTCAAAAAGACCGCCCTGTCGAACATTTTGTCCGACATTCTGCATCTTCTTGGGGGCAGGTATCATGCCAGAAACGCTAAAAAGACGTTCAACTGCGACAGTGTTGAATTGACTTTCTGATATGGGGATGATTTAACTTGTTGATGTTAGGTGTATCTAAACCGTTATTACTGGCATTGTCGCAAATATGCATTATTACTACTGGATTGATAAAGCTTCAGCCATTGACCTATGGCCGACAGCGAATCAGATGTTAGGGCAGAAAGTCTTTGTTTACTTATAAGTAAGCAGCGAAATTATATAACAGTATAATAATATAATTAATGATTAAATTATATTTTACGATATTTCGAAAATTTCATTAGAATGGATTTCTGGATTAAAGTATTTTAGATGATTAAAACGTAAAACAAACTTCAACAGGTCTTCTGTCGTCTGCTCTATTTGGCCCATGGTTTGCTGAGAGCGATAAACCGAACTTTCGCAGTTGATTTGCTAGCTGTCCAGTAGGCCTAACTATAAGAATACTGGGCATTGTCACACAGACCAAAGACACATGAAATTCAAGACAGGAAGCCAAAAATTGCTAATAGCAAAATTATATAGCATTATTACTTAAAATATTTATAGACAACGTCCAAATTACAGAAGTTCTTGTAAGATGGAGCTAGCTAAAGTGAATACTAAATAGGAAAAAAGTAGTTAAAACTAAATGTAGTTGTTAACTACAAACTACTTGATAAAAATAGTTATAACTATTTTTTAAACTACTTCTTTAAAAGTAGTTATAACTACTAGACAACTACCTTTATAGTAGTTATAACTACTAGTTAGTAACTACAGTAGTTAAAAGTGCCCATCACTGATAAAATCTTAGCCCTTGGATTGTAATGGGTTTCTTGAACCAATGAACCTGTATGTGCTATTGGCGCACAGTTTAATGATTTTTTCAAAAAGTTTTGAAAATTATTTTCTGAGTTTGTGTCACAAGTTTCAAAAATTGCGGCGTGTGAACTCTTGCAAGACATTCTCAGTACCTCATAAGGTTTGCGTTTCTCAAGAACAAAGTTTCTGCTTCTAATAATAGGAACCTTCATGTTTTTATGAAGGCGCCTATTGATGCTTGATGCTAATATCAGATGATTTATAGAATCCAGATGGTTGCAATGTTTCTGCAACTAATAGAAACACCAGTGTAAGTAACAGAAGTGAATAAATCGGTAGGCAATTTCTAACAATTTCTTACATTAGTCAGATTTCAAGACTTTTGCCGGAATTCCACGGTTTCATCATCTGGTGGTCCCACATCAAAACAAGTCTATTGCTATGACGTTGTCCAACGTGTAACCGCTGAATTTCAACACAGCCTTCTCAAGTTGCCAGGACGGATCGACTCTTTTTCCAATGTTTGAATTTGTAATGTTTTTCTGAGACCCTGAATAACTCAAAACTTATTACATGCGAGTAGTCCTCCACTGGTTACCACTCGCGCAACGCATTGTCTACCGGGTTGCCTCCATTTTCTGGAAATATCAGCCTGACCCTGCTCCCTCCTATCTGAGCGAGCTTTACTCTCGCGCATGTGCTTCACCTGGTCACCGCTCTCTTCACTCTGCCACCCGTTGTGACTAATGTGTTCATTAGGAGCCAGGAAGCGATGTCAGACATTTTATGGATTAAATATGGCACGGCAACGGTTGTAGGCTATATGAGAACATTATGGCAGGGTTAACCTTACCTGAGTAATGAAACATTATGGAGTTACCGTCCTTATGGATTTATTGGAAGTCGTTCGTAAATGATATAGAAGTTGCAACAATAGAAGTTGCTTATTTTAAAAAAGTAAAAAAATAACATCTAATGGTTGCAAGACAACAATAAAGAGTAGGCCTAAATGAGTAGAGTTAGACGACAGAATATTAGTGGTATTATAAGTATTTTAAAATATCACGGATTTATTAAGCGTCAATATCTAATCGATGGCACTAAACAATTGTAGTAAAGGTCAAGGTCCCTACATAGTAACCGTCTCATGGGACGCGACTCGAAATCACGCTCACCATGTTACAAGGCGTTCGCTCTAACCAATTGGAATTAATGGACGTCAACAGATATTATTTGGTATGGACCTCAACAAATCAATCGCGCACTGTTTCTAATGCCATATATAGCAACGGTAGAATATTTTTAAAGGTGTCTAAAGAGAGCGTTCTCTCCAATCTGCCACTGTGTCATTTGAACCTAACCCTAGCAATTCATTGGCTGCCTATTTGCCAACGTTTTGAAATTAAAATTTTTGAGTTTAAAGCTGACAGTTGGGAACTATCTCTGGCTATTTACGATAACTCTGGTTTTGCATCACAGGTGTGTTTGGTCGCCAGTGATTCTTCATACACCGTTGACAAGCATTTTGAAATTGTTCACAGTCGCCGGAGATAAACTGGGAGCGCCTCTGAGAAGCAATCATTAAGAGGCGTTATTTAAATTTAATGAATATAGGAATGACTCAACGAATAAATGAATGGATAAAAAGAACCTTCCTTAAGTTAATTGAAAATAACAAATATATAAAATTGTCTTTTTGAATGGGCGCAAATTAGTATGACAAAGCTTCAGTCTATGGCGCTGAGCAATTGTTTGTGCGATTGATGTACATAGGCCTAATTAGAAGACAAAAGATGAGTTAAACTTCTGGGATAATAAAGAGTCAATCACTCCATGCTTTGTCGGCTCCTAGATTTCTCTGCGAAAAGAAATAAGTTTTGAGAAAAGCAAAATTAGACGAGGGGTTACCTAATAAAATTTGAGAGCGGTGGAATGAGACAGTGACTGCGCCATAGCTGTTTTAGTATGAGAAACTAAAAGATCCAGCCTGTTCGAGGAGCAAAGTTAGCTCTGGATTCGGTAACAAAAAGTTCTGGGAAAATACTGGATTGTTTCAAATTCTGTGTTAGGATAGTAATTTGTTTCAAAATATCATTTCTTGCGGCTGGCAGCGCCGTCGACGTCAATCTCACCTTTAAGAAACTTTAGTAACTTTTAGTAGTTGCTGTTTAACGACAATACAGTGGTGATCAGCGTCGCCGTCCCTCTGTATTCAAGATTGGGACTGGCACTACCCGAAAAAAATCACTTTTTAGGACTCGTACGAATGTAAAGTGTAGGAGAAGTAGCGACTGTACTAAAATGAGGTTTATATAAGGCAGACGTTAAACAATAAAAACAGAGGCGGCCTTAGACAGTCTTGCTATTGTATATCGCCTATACCTAAAGCCGGCACTGAATGTAAAGGTGTCTAAATTTAACCTAATAATTATGAACGTTAGCATTAGTGTTTAGAGACATCGTTCGGGGACCATGGTGAAAGAGATAGAGGTATTCTTCCACCGTGACGAGAACCAAGACCTTTGAATTTAACTTACGCTACTTCTGATGTAGTGACGATTTATTGGAAGATCGCGGAATGCGAAAACGAAACGAAAATTTGGAATAAATAGCAATGTGTGAAACTAATTTGAAGGCGTCTAAGCAGAACATACAGGTTAGATAGTACAGCGACACCTGACGGCTGCTATAACTTTGAACGCCGACCTCAGTTACCAAATTGTCATTATTCCAAAGGTTTAACGGCAACTTATGACTAGGCCTACTAAGATCGTTGACGTCTTTGAAAAATTAATTGTATATCAGTTCATTTTTTTATTTCAGATGATTCGTTCCCGGTCGTAGTAGTAGAATTTGTTGTTTAACGACACTGTGTGATAGCAAAGATCATTAGCGTCG
Organism: Allolobophora icterica; assembly: GCA_963556255.1. NCBI lineage: Eukaryota > Metazoa > Annelida > Clitellata > Crassiclitellata > Lumbricidae > Allolobophora > Allolobophora icterica. The sequence goes on from OY744610.1 coordinate 9,328,554, forward strand.
CCCTCTTCCTTTATCAAGGTTTTGGACTGGCACTGTAGAGTACGAATAGTGGCACAGTAAAGACATTGGTTAACTGGTCTTTTAAATCCGGTAGACTTGACTGAATTAAGATTTTTACAGTTCCATGATTTATTGTATTAAGATGTCTCATTGGCACGTTGCGATGGGACACGAGAAAAAAATCAGACACACAGGCAGGCTGGAAGGCAGACAGGAAGGCAGGGTCTTTGAAAATGGAGTTTGTAGGCCATCCATAATCTCAGTGTAGTTAAGTATTATATTTTTCCGCAGCATCAAGCGAAATAATAAAATTTCGTCGACAGTAGTAGTAATCACAAGATGTCGCTAAAACGATGACCAGTGTCACTGGTAATACGATGATCAACTTACACACCTCTACTTAAAGCTTTCAATGTTCTATAATAAAAACAAATAGTTTTCTTTCCATGGATGCTTTGCAACATTTATAATAGGTAAACGTAACAGCTCTTAACACGAAGAGATGTAGTTAAACAAGGAATATTAATACATGATCACGTATTTACTAAGTCCTTTGTACTTCGCAAGACATCCCAAAGTCGTCGTTGATAGTCTCTGGCCAATTCTTCCATGATCTTCCTTTTCTTTTTTTCCAATCAGGGATCTAGCTCATCACCTGGTTGGCTCTTCTATCTTTTTTACATACCACCAGATATCACGCCGCAAAACAAGCAGAAAGCTTCTCTATGATGTGCCGCCTCCAGTCTTTTCTTGTTTGCCACCGTCATCGGTCAGGTCTCAGATACCAATAGTAAAATGGATGGACCTGTGGTGTCGTATGTACCTATAATAATATTCCTACACTAACCTTACCGCAAATTATATTTCCTACAGTAAGAATTTCCTAACTACTCATGTACTATTATTTTGTGATAATTATAGTTGTACTATGTAACAAGTTGCGATTTTGTCAAATTGCTTTTGAGAATAAACGAAATTGATTGATTGATTGTATGGATACGGGCATAAGAACATAAGAGCGTAGGCCTACAGCAGGGTACTTAACACTATGACATCATAAAGACGAATCCTAGTCTTCATACTGCATCCGTTGCTTATCTAGGCCCCTATATATCCTTTCGAGCCTCCAAATCGCAGCACTTGCCTTCTCTCTACCTCAGTTGCACAATTGCTGTCCGCTCTTATCAAGCTATCAAAGTAATAGAAATCAGTCACTGACCCAACCTTCCTGTCATCGAACTTAATTGTGTCAACTTCACTGCATTTTCCTACCATGGTAATCTCTGGTTTTTTTTAAAAACAAGGCTGCGATAATGTCGATACTGCCTCTATGGGGCTGTCCTAACCAGTGATATTATCGTGAACGAGAACGAAACGAGAACGAAAAAGAAAAGTCAATCGTTCACGAGAACGAAAACGAGAACGAAAAAGATTTTGAGAACGAGAACGAAATAGAAACGAAAAAGACTGTACTCAGAACGAATAAAAACGAGAATCGAAAATGATTTTCCGAACGAAAAGTATTGAAAATCCAACCATATATTTTTTTAAAAACGATAATCGAAAATAAATTCTTGAACGAAGTATTGCAAATCCAACCATGCTGTTTATAAAAATGTTTGGCGACGCAGTTGAACTGCGCGCGTGTCTAAACTACAGTCGCAAGTCACACAACTTCCTGTTTGCGTCTTGCGTCTTTGCGCTCTGGAATTTCTGTGTAAGTCATTTTACAAAATTATTAATAATGAGTCTAGTAAAATTTTTATACGGTAGGAAACGCTAAAGTATTGTATGGGAATACTTTGTACATGAAGAAGATAACGATAAAAGCAAAGCCGATATACAGTTCTGAACGACAAAGGAGTAAGGACAACCCTGTGGTGTTCGTATAGCTGGTAGGCTACATGACTGGCTAGGCCTATACAGCATACGCGCAACTTTTTCATAAACGATTTTCCATTGGCCTAAATTAAGTGTAATTATGTAAAGTACTTGTTGTTTGGTAACTCGTAATTTTGCAAACCGGCATAGTATTTCCAAAATCAGGCCAATTTTTTGGCCTGATTTTGGAAATACTATGCCGGTTTGCAAAATTACGAGTGCAAAAATAAATGAGATATCGAGGTTTATATAGCCTACGCTGACCAGGCGTCCCGGTTTCCATTGACAGAACTTGCTCTTCTGGATTCTGACCTGTTGTCCCGGCTGCCTGTGTTCAGGTTTACTGAATATTGAATATGTTGTAGTATTTAGGCCTACTTATTTTATTGAACTTAAGGGGCGTTTCTAAAAGGCGATTTCGGGGATTTGGGACGACCCCTTTGAAATAGAGTTAGGGTTAAGTTCAGGGTTAGGTTTGGTGGTTGTCTAAACTCTAAGCCATATTTGCATGCATCTGCATCAATCTTTAGCTACACATTTACTTTTTGTATGTGAAAATCTAGTAGGTCTAATCACAATAAAAAATATTTCTGTAAATTTTTTATTACAGGTAAAAATCCAACAAATCTTAAAACACACATAAGTCGTAACCACAGCGATGTTCATGCTTTGTTAACTTCCAATAAAGACAAAAACAAAAAACCCAGTCTAAGCAGCATAACGTTCAGGAAATGGACAGCCCGTCAATACAGACTCTGGATGCCTAAATTTTAAGAAAAATTAAGTTGAAAGAATCTTTTCTTTATGTGGACTTTTAACAGCAGGCAGGCGCAACAGGATGTCGAAATTTCTGGAAATGCGAGCCTTTCTCAAGCTAAAAGAACATTTCATAAGAATGCGTAATAAACATTAAACAACCTTCTCGAATCAGTACTACTGATGGACAATGCTTACAGCAACGACTCCAGAATTTCTTCTTCATTACTGGTAACTTACGTTGTCAAAACTAAAATTAAAACTAAAAAGATTCCAAAAAGGAAAATTAAAACTAAAATGATTTGGAAAACTGAAACTAAACTAAAACTAAAATGATTTAAAGAATAGAAACGAAATAGAAACGAAAATGATTGAAAAATTCAAAACTAAAACTAAAACTAAATAGAAATGATTGATACCCGAACTGAATAAAAACTAAAATAGAAATGATTTTCCGAACGAAAATAACACTGGTCCTAACGGACTCGGACCACGTCCTGCACCTACTACTATCTCTAACCAAACCCACCCACTACTCCCTCCGTCCCCGTGCCTGTGACCGCATAATCCCCCAGCCGATAGCCTGATGCGCAAACCATTTATTGTTAGGATGCTAAATACTTTTCAACTGTGTTTATTAGATGTCTGTACACCAAAGTGCGATTAGTAACTAGGTAATAAAGAATATACTTACTTACTGAAACACTGGTCAGTAGGGCGATATCATCTGCAAATCCAGTTCTCTCAACATCATTACGTAATCTCATTCAAAACAAGTGTAAGGTAATAATTTCAGGCAACACCATAGATCTTAAATTAAAGGACAAATGTTTTTTTTTTCTTTTTATGATATAGGGCCTACTTCATTCAATAATCCATTAACTTGTTCAGTCTCTTTCACCAACTGTCATCTGGTTTATTATCAAAGACAGTTATTGTTTTTGTAATACTGTGTAATCCCATCGCGTCTGTGTCGACAGGACTTTTTCAATAAACGAATATTTCATATGAACTTTCATTGTATTCAACCGCTGTGTTGCGACAATTTCTACAATACTTTAAGTTTTAAACATATTCATAGGCCTACATGAGTGGCTTACACCATATTTTGACTAAAAATGTGCACAAACATCATGGTCCTACCATTCTGCCATCCACTTGCGACATCCCCTGAGCAGTTAGCGGCACTCATGTCGGAAATTACTTATCGAATTCTTCTTTCTTTAAGTTCTCTGCCCTTCGGCAGGTTTCCACTTCCAATGACGCCATTCTTCTCGTCGCTGTGCTTTTGTCTTCAGTCCGCTGTATCCTTCGGTCATCATCCATCCCAGCATCATCTGTCGCGGTCTTCCTCTCCTTCTCCTTCCCTCCAATCTCCCCTCTATGATTTCTCTCAAGAGGGAGTCTCCTCTTAATATGTGTCCAATCCAGTTCTTTTGTCTTTCTCTTAATGTTGTCATCAGTGATCTTTTTTCTTCTACTCTTTGCAACACCTCTTCATTTGTCATTCGTTCCGTCCAGCTCACCTTTTCCATTTTTCTCCATATCCACATCTCAAAGGCCTCCAATCTCTTGATATCCTCTTTCCTGATGGTCCACGTCTCCGACCCATACAGTACCACACTCCATACCGAAAAATTATCGAATTAGACACCTTTAATTGAAGGTATCACTGCAGTATAATAAATTTCAATTGCGATCACATATAATAAGATCTCATTGAACTGAGCAATAACAAATAATCAATTAAACATCTCAAAAATAAAATAAGAATATAATGTAATAAATATAATTATATGTACTGTGCATCTGAAGTTGTTTAAATATTTCTTGCGAGTGACAATAGTTGCAAAGTACTGTTTAAATTTGCATCAAAACGTTTTATAGCTCTGTGTATTATAACTAACATTAGATATATTGCTTTAAATGATTATTATTAAATGATGTGACATTATTGATATTGTAAGCTTATGTTTGACACCTTTAAATGGTGTCTTACGGATACTATAAGTTTATCGCTTTCCGTTAATTGTATTTGTGAATTGTCGTCAACGGCCATTGATGTCATACGGCGACGTTAAACTTCGGATTAATAATAAAATCTATATAAATAAAGCGAGAATTCTGTCTTTCTGTCTGTTTGACCGGGCTTAACTTCTACAATTTTGCACCTTTTCACTCGAAACCTTCACTACTGTGTCGGCCTCGGCATCGGACACCCAGTGGAGGGGTTCGCTTACCCCCTTTTCACCCCCAAAACTCTACCCAACCGACCGTCCCTCACGCTTCCACTGCAAAGCGGTTCTATTTATGGCGCCGGTATTCCCCAACGTCATTAATAATGCGCATAACGCTCTTCCACTGCCAAGCGGTTCTATTTATGGCGCGGGTATTCCCCAACGTCATTAATAATGCGCATAACGACGTTGTTTACTTTCGCAAAAAATTTAATTACGATCGATTCGAACTATATTCGTCGTTTTACAGCAAAATTGTATCTTCGAAGACTCTTCTTTACTAAGGGCAGTGAGGGCTAGATTTGTGGCGTTTTCTTGAATCGGCCAACGCCGGGTTCACCCTCTTCGACTGCGAAGCAGTCAGTCCACGGGAGACTGCGAAGCAGTCGTCGCCACAGGGCGACTGCGAAGCAGTCAGTCCACGGGAGACTGCGACAGTCTCCCCGACTGCGAAGCAGTCGTCGCCACAGGGCGACTGCGATGCAGTCAGTCCACGCCTATTCTGCGAAGCAGTCTCCCCCACAGGTCGCCTAAATTTCTTCCTTATTCGCTACACGCATTTAAACTTATACCTAAATTTGTTGCTTATTCGCTACAGGGATTGAAACTTATAACCCCGGGCAACGCCGGGTAAACCTGCTAGTATATAATAATACTCTCAGTTGCTGGGATGAAACATGTACATTTTTAGACTTTTTTTATCGTTTGTATATAAAATAAGATAATATTACTTGATTGCATTAATTAATTAATTAGTTATGTAAAAATTTACCAATAAATGACAAACTAATGCCATAATGTCACAAATATAATTAATTTGAAGATTAAAAATGGTAGATTGAAAATCTCGAGTGAAATAGTGGTTCCAGGCCCGTGTTAAGGGGCCCCGGGGCCCTGGAGCACTCTGTCATGTTGGAGCCCCTCCGTCCCTTCCCTCCTCCTACATTCCCTTTCTCCTCCCTTCCTACCTCTCCCTCCATCCGTCCCTCCCTTCTCCCTTCCCTAATTTAGTAATACTCAAATCTGCTTAGACAACAATCAGCAACAAATTAAACAATAATAGTGAGCACATTAATTTTAATCACGCATAGGCCTATTCGTATTATTACAGAGCAACAGCTCAGTGCAAAAGTCAGTAAATGGATTGTCAAATTATTTTTACACTAGTCAGTAGTCACATTGGCTTTTTCATCATCAAACTGTCAACAAGCGCGCAAATGGGTAATGGATACAGGCATCAGGCTACAGCGACCCTGTCATTGCATCATTTTGATCATATTAGCACCTTAAGTTCAACTCACATAAGACTCACAACTAACTAGTTCAAACTGTAGGCTCAAATTGTGTGAACAGAATTGAATGAATCAGATAAATCGCAAAGTTATAAGAAATAGACAACACTAAAATTTATTTGTGTTTATTTTAGGTTTTTATAGTGATAGTATTGTCACTGTTATGCAAGGTAATTTAGATTTGTCAAAGTAGCCTACTCTACAGAAATAAAATGTAACAGACTGACACAGGTGACAGATATATCTTGCAAATACAATATTACAATACTGTTGAAAAGTATCTGGAAATTACAAAATAGAATTGTAGGCCTACTTTGTATTTCACAGAATGAAACCGTACGATCCGTACCTTGTTGTATTTTCACAGTATAATTAGTATTACAGGCCTACCATTAATAATACATTTGAAGTAAACTGATATATCTACTGTGACTGCTTTGTCTTCAGTTTGCTCTGATTAGTAACTCTGAGATTCGTAGCCCGCCAGCATTTCTGATTTTGCGGCCTCATAAGGAATAGACATTGTTTCAAAATGATTGACGTTTTTGATAGACTGAATTGCACTTGTAAACATCTAATTTTCCTTAGAACTCAAATTAATTTGCGCCTCGTCAACGATCGATCTGCCGACTATTTCCTATTTCCGACTATTTTCCGCTCACAGTCACAGGCACACTATCAGACACAGTACTATTATTTTTGAAAGAACGTTATCAGTTTTGTGGTGTTAGTTAGCACGACGAGATTTCGCTTCACTTGTTCGCGCTTTGTAGCCCGTTGGAAAGACCCACTGGCGTACTTGCGAGTAGGCCTACTATACGTTACTGAATGATTATATTCAATACATTAAATTATAAGGACTAAAACTCAGCAAAGTTACCGTAGTTAGTGATCAGTTACGCACAAGTCGGCACAACATGTCGACAAGATGATGACGTAACCACATGGATTATAAAAATATCTCGAATCTTGACATATACTATTACTCTAGTAATTGTGACTTGTCGCCGCATTTTAATCAAAATAAATTCCATTTTTTTCACCAAAAGTGAATTTAATTTGCCCTTTCAGACGCATAAAAAACGACTCATATTTGGGGGCCCCTTGGTCTTCTGGGGCCCCGGAGCACGTGCTCCAGTGCTCCAATGGTTCACCGGGGCCTGAGTGGTTCTCTTTTATTATCAAGTCCGTATGATATCATATGATAGAGCTCTTTTAGCTGTTTCTATTCACTTCTTTATTATTGTTTGATTGTATTGATTGATAACTCTTGAAAATTCAGATATAGAATAAAAATCTATTGACTGCCAAAGTTATTTGTCTTATAATCTTGTAATAAAAGTTTATTTTTTTGGCTAGTAGATTAGACCTAGATTAAGAATTTCATATGCATCGAGAATGTTCATCGAGTATCTGTTGCACATTTAAAATGTCTTATAACAGTATTATTAGCTGTATTTTTCTTATGTTGTTAAACAATGAACGTTAATGACATTTTAAATTGTCGTCAACGGCATTTGATGTCATAATGGCGACGACAACCTTGGAATTATAAATAAATAATCGCTAGGTGCACAACTACTACTTATTGTTAGTTTGGCAAACGATTGGCCTTTGTTATAGTAGCTCTAAAATTTCGTTAAACTTTGCAATAAAAAAATAATCATTTGATATTCCTACATTTCAAAAGAGCAGTCCCTTACGATGCCGAAGAGGCAGTTTTGGCTAAGCCTATACGAAATGTTAGCGACTTCATTATCTTAGACTCGGCATACAAAGGCGTGTGGCCAGTCCTATCCCTCGCCGTCTCATCTTCCCGTGTATATATATATAGTGTACGGTCATTGTACTCACAGTAGCTAAGTTGGCTAGGTGGCGCAGAAATCTCAGCCTAAATGTCTGGCCTTGCAGGGTTTGAAAAGTTGGAAGGTATTGCAAGGGTTGACTATGGTAACTGAAGCGTTGTTACACGCGGAATCCATTTAAAATGTTACAGCTTGAAATATCCAAAGAAACATGTAAGCTCATCGTTGAAAGATGGGGATGTTTCAGAACCTCTGTAAGATACATACATACACACACGAATTACATCCACACGTACATGCATAGCCTACATACGCATACATATATACATTCTTCATACATATACATACTTACACATACACATATACACATGCTAACACATGCTAACACATGCTAACACATGCTAACACATGCTAACACATGCTAACACACACACACACACACACACACACAAACACACACACACACACACACACACACACACACATATATATATATATATAACAAGCATATACTTTTCTAAGCCATTGGAAATCTGTTTCATAGCAGGTGAACAATTTCTTCTTTAACGACGAGCTGCATTAAATTTGTCAGTCACTCTTAGTTCGTCGTTAAAGTGTTAAGAGCGTGAAATATTTTAAACTTACTTTTTCAACAACTTGTGAAAATCTTTCTCCTTCGTTAAAGTCTCGACCCATGCTTGAGGGTCCGGAGGGGCATGAGGGAGAATTTGCTCCCCTGGATGTTGAAAATTGTCTTGTTTTCTGTGTTCATGAATAGCTCATGCAAAACCGTCATATTCCCACCTAGAAAAATTCCTCCCTAAAATTTTTTTGCCCCCCTAGAAAATCTTTGCCCCTCTAGAAAATTTTCTGCGATCCCCATGGACTCAACTATCTCGACCTCGACTGACTTGACGGAAGAATTCTCTCGTAGTAACATAATTTATGGCGGTTGTTGGATTTGGCGAATGTCGGTTGACGAATATGGGCGTTGATTAAGGATCTTGTGGTTCTCTTGGGAGCATTCTTCGATACTTTGTAGTCTGTTATTGACGGGGAGGGATCATTTTTCTTAGGGGTTTGGGATCTGGGTTTTTCGTTGCTATGGTTCGGTAGGAATTTCGGGAGTTTGGGACTTTGAAAAGTTCTGTGGGAGGATTGTGTCTGTCTCTGTCTGTCAGTCTATCTGTCTGTTTGTTTGCCTGTCTGCCTTGTTGGTGTTCATTGTGGCTGAATGGACAATGGCAGAGGATTACACTGCCAATCAAGGTGCGACCGTACGTACTGTACGTACGTTATTTTTTTCCATAACGTACTTACAGTACGCGTACGTTATTATGCCGTACGTTACCGTACGTTCACGTCAATTCATGAAGAAAATAAATACATAACATTATGCACAACAAAAGTCAATAATAGTTGGTGATTGACGGTCGTAACCAATTTTAACCATTACATCAGTCATCTGTGGCTGTTCAATGATCTCTACTTTCAAACTTTTAAAATCCAAATTGGTAATATTCTGTCTAATGTGAAGAATATTAAGATTTTACGGCACACTTTATAGGATGGTCTTTTTATTGGTAATACTAAATTTCCGTACCGTTCGTAAATAAATATGCCTGCGTACGGAGAGACTAATACTGTAGAGTTAAACTGATCATTTTGACGTACGCGTACGGTACGCGTAACGTATAAGACCATAGTTATATTGAGGTTCTTTGTGAATGACCAGATAAATTTGTGGCATTTTTACCGTACGCGTACGGTACGCGTACGTTATTTTTTTAGATAACGTACGTACAGTACGCGTACGTTATTCCGGTAGGTAACGTACGGTCGCACTATGCTGCCAATGCCTTGTGTAAACTGCTGGGCTTAGACAGTCAGTCAGACAGACAGACAGACAGTCAGTCAGTCAGACAGACAGACAGACAGACAGACAGACAGACATACATACAGACAGACATATTGTAACTCTGTTATGATATCAATTATTGCGATCCAAACGTTCAGAAGGGATATCTAGGTAGTTGAAGACAAAGGGCTCCTATACTAAGCGTAATTTGGAGGATTAAAACAAAAGACACATAAACGCCTTAAATTAGAGGAATCATTACTCTCTAATATTCGTGAACTGAGTTCAGTCAGTGCGCGGAAAAGCTAACTTCGCCACTGCTCGTACTCTGGGAGTGCCAGTCCCTAGCCTGGATAAAGGAGCAGGACGACGCTAATAATCTGAGTCATCGCACAGTGTCGTTAAACTAAAACTACTACTGAATCAATGCGCCATTTTGTTCAATCACAGTTATAGTCGATGTCAAAGGCTTTGAATTGCGTTCCGTCGAAGGCGGAATATTAATACATCAATAATACAATTCAAACGACGAGAGAAACGAAAGAAAACTGAAGGCGAAAGTTATGTGAAAATGAACTGAAACACAACAAAAACTTTAAATGACGTTAACGTCCTTTGTAGATAAAAGATGACGTTTAAAATTGGAAAACCTAAATTACAATTCAGAATGTGGTTATTGACTCATTAATCATTATACAAACAAACATATTAGGTAAATATAAATAGCACAGTTCATACACTTTGTAGCAAAGTGCATTCCCTGGGCTTCCAGAACGAGACAATGAGTCAGCCGAAAAGGATCAAATTGACCCGCTAACATCATAAATTCAATTGATAAAAGTCCGCCAATACTCGTAGTGCCAATAGTACCAGGTAATGCAAGGTGTCAAGGGGACAAGATCTCCAGCTCTAAGAGAGTAGGGACACTGTATACAGTTACCCCCCCCCCAATCTTGAAGAAAGTCCAGCAAAAATCAACAACATTTTTTCGTCATTTGTTCTTACCAGATCAGTTCAAAAGTGTCCCATTCCCCCCCCCCCCACCTGCCAAAGAAGATCGCCGCCAATGCTGATAACACTTGAAAAAACAGGATATAATTAGACACCTTCAATTAAATGTTCAAAGATTATATAATAAACTTAAAATTGCGTTCAATCGCTACATACATGTTGACCATCCTTTAACCCCGTAGAAGAGAAACGTAGACCCTAATGCTTATTGCAAGAGGAAGCCATGTTACGAAGTGTTAGCGACTTCATTTGCTTAGCCTCGGCATACGAGGGCAGTCTTCTATATATACGCTTGACTATTGCAATTTTAAAACTGTTCGATGAAACTGGTGTTGATTAAGTAAATGGTTATCTCGTACGAATTAAATATTTAACATCGCAGGTGTAAGGTCATGGAACTGGTTGCTTGGTTAGTTACTGCTGGACGATGCCGTATCATGCCAAATACGATAAGCGCCTCCTCCTTCATCTGGGCTCGAGACTGGCACTATCAGATTACGTGTAGTGGCACAACCGCCGAGTTTGCATCTGAGTCAGAATTGTTAGAATAGAGCCTACCAGAAAGTGTTAATATGACAAATATAACAGAAAGCACGTGAAGCGCTTTATATAGCCACTGATGAATACGTTTTAAAGGTGTCTCCACCACCGATCACTTTGGTAGCTGTTTTCAGTTTTTGAAGAACATCTGGCGGTTACTGACATCGTTTCCAGCCAGAAAGAGACGTCGGACATTTTATGGATTAAAAATGGTTCTGTAACGGTTTTGGGTTAACGTCTACTTTACCTGAGTTCGATTAACATTATCGATTTACCATCAACATTAGATTTATTGAAGGTCGTTCTTAACTGGTTTCTGTTTTGCCGTTGCATAGACCTGATTACAGAATGGTTTTAATCCGTGCACTGTACGCCGGCGCAATAGTAGTTGTTAATTACAAACAAGCAATGCATACTATCTGAAATTGTTTTTATACGATGTCTGCAGGACAAGACTAACGAGAGTTTAACGACATCCTACGTCAGCAGAAATTATTTTGAACAGTTCTCACAGGTTGAATGGCATTGATGATATATAACACGAGTTCGAGTTCAAGTGGTTTCTTTAGGTCTTTATCTAAATGCAATTATTATTACTATAATATTATTATTTTTATTAGTAGTAATATTAGTACTATTAGTGGTATTCTTAAATATTACGCATTTATTAAGCGGCCACTGCGTCCCATGAACCCCAACATGAGCATGCTTTAACAAGACAAATTATGTCATCTGTCAGTGGGATTCACTTTCAGTTTACGACTTTTATACGTATACCTGGAAGCTTCCGTTAATGCTTACAGATCATGACTTGTGACCATGACTTGTGACCAATCTATGACAGTCGCCAGCAACGAAGAAATCGATTGACGCTAACACTTACAGCGAAAAAAGAGCCTTGTACAAGCCTTCATAAGCAGTTGTCTTCACTGCTTTGTGACGTCTGAAACAGCCTGCTGTTTGGTGTTTAGAAAGAGCTCTTGAAGAAATGTAAGAGTGTGCTGACTGCAGTAGCCATATTCATATCTGGCGCACGAAAATTCCATCACATTACACCTGTGCTCAGAAGTATTCACTGGCTGTCAACGCGCAAGGAGATCGTCATTAAGTTGGTCTCGCTGGTTCAAAAGTATCTGCTTGGGACATGCACCTCGTATTTAGCGGATGATTGTGCTGTGGCGGTCTCAACTGTGGCGGTCTCAACTGTGGCGGTCTCAACTGCGTGCTGCCACGAATTGCTATGTAGTATGGAGGGGAAGTCTGCGGGTCGAGTGCATGGAAGATAACCGTATATAAGTTACCCAACGGTATGGAACACTCTGCTGGCTGTTGCTCATTGGGATCCAGAGATATCCCTGACTGTAGAAATGTGCTGAAGGTGCTTCTGTTTATGTCATCTTACTAGCAGCTGCTTAATCGAATTTGCGGTGCATTTACAATATTTACATTATTTTGCACGTTATAAATTGATTTTAGATGATATTAATAATAATAATAATGATCAACATTCCAATTGCCAGGAAGTCAGTGAAGTTCAAGAAGGCGATCCACGGCAGTTAATTAAGTGAATGTTGCATTATGATTTGATATTGTACTGACATATAATCATCATTCGGGTTCGGGCATATGCAGTCTGCTGTTTTACAAACTGTCAGCAGATGGTGATTGTGGTGGTAAAACAGAAATTAGGTACAGATAAAAGCTCTTTACGCTACAGTAATTTTCTAGCTAATAAACAAATCTATTTTTGTATCAGAGCAGAATTTTAGAAGTAAAATGCAGGAAACAAAAACAACAAATTGTTTTTTTTAATAACATGAATTGTTTAATCGAATTATCAACGTATATCTGAAAGAGTTTTCTCAACACAGTTTTTTTTCAGTTACATGTAGTAGTAGCTACGATAAGACAGTAACTATACGAGATGTCGACACCATAAAATTGAAATTGTCCCCGTCGTTAACATTCTTTAGAGTGATTTTATTCTTCACAGAAACGGAAGATGGTTAGGACGCTGGTGCCAGAATTAAGAGTACAACTACTCACTACCTCATTCCTCTCGCTGTTGTAGTGCAAACTATAGAACATACTTAAGTCATCCTTATTCGGCTGCGGACCAGTAAACTCCAAGAGATTCAACTCAGAATCTAACAGTTCGATTCCCTTTTGCGGATTATTTATCAGAATTCTTCCAGAAGTATCGACAAAATCCACACCACTCCTTTCTCCACTAAGTGATGATTTGTATTGCCGTTGTATAATCCCATCTGTATCGATCTCCGTTAATACCGTGCGAGAATAATCGCTAACAGAAACTAATACCAGGTTTCCATTTGACTTTTGAAGCACACGTTCAGCACATCTGATCCCATTGATATCTCGAGACAACTTCACTTCATGAAGCAAGGAACCATTCGGATCATATATGCGAACTGCGTCAGAATCTGTGATCATTAGGCTGCCGTTAGCGGATACGGACATAGCAGAAATTGAAAACATCAGATCACTAATCAATGTTTCGACGTTAAACTGATGTTCTCCATCTCTCGTAATGCGAAAGACTGAAGAGCAAAAGGTTTCCCTGTTCTGCTCCAGTATATACAGGCAGTTTGACACATTGCAAGCTGCTACGAACCCAGGACGTATTCCTTGTAGTTCGATGACACCTTTCACCTCTGCCGTATTGTTGCGGTCGTAAACTCTAATATCGAAATACATAGACTTGTTTTGAGGACGTTGTAAGCAGAATAAAACTATGTCATCTTTGATTGTAGTAACGTCGACGATGGAAGAGTTGATCGTTGATTGATGCAAAATTTCCAGACGAATCGTCTCCTGAGCTAAAATCATAAATTACATTGCATAAATTGCGCAAACGAAATGAGATGTGTCAAAAAATATGCTGATTAGGTGACGTAGGCCTGCATTTTTCAAACACACATGCACTTAGAAAATTGATTGTTATATACTCTACTTCAAAAATGAGGTAAACTAATTATTTTTTGACGTAAAACAACCTGTAACGGGAATACGGAAACTAATACACTAATACACTAATATAAAGTGGAGACATAACGAAGAAATTAATTAGCGACAAAATGCATAAGTTGAACACAGAAGATCTAGCATGAGCGATCATTGGGCTATTTAGCATATTAACAGAAATATCACACTTTCCATTTTAGTGATAAAGTGTTTGGACTGTAATGTAAAGTTAGTCCTACAGAGGTCACGGTGCATTCATCAGTAACCGACTGACCCAGAGTGAGAGAGATACAACATTCCACAGGCAGTCATCACCTGTAACAATAACTGAATCAGCAGCAAGCTGCCAGCAATCTTGCTTAGCAGCTGAAGCAGCAGTAGGAGCTGCAGTGATGATTGCTAAGCTCTGCTTAAGAATGCGGTAGAGGAGCTTTCTAGCCGTTCTATGATTAAAGACGGAAAAGAGACTCCTGGAAGAGTACCAGAAGACACCGAAAAACCGGACCAAAAAAACACAGTCCTTATGCACAACAGAGACGCTGCCTCTATGCAGTAATCCTAAGGATCAGAATTAGCGATAGAACTTTGGGAAGTAGTAATATAGGCAGGTGTCACGATGATGATGATGTTGTGGTTATTGATGATGATGATGAAGAAGATGATGATGATGTTGTTGTTGATGATGATGATGATGATGATGATGATGATGATGATGATGATGATGATGATGATGATATTGTTGTTGTTGTTGTTGATTATGATGATGATGATGATGATGATGAGTCGAGCTAGATCAGTCTGCGCGGACTGAACGTCGTAGCCATTAGAATGATCATGCAGCCACAGTCAGAAAGAACTTCAGAGCAATATAATAACGGAGATATCGAAACGGAGAGATCAGATGAAGTCGGGAGACAAAGCGTATCAGCGTAGTCTAAAAATGTCTCTAGCGTATTTCCTGAACACTTTGTATCTGACTGCGAATGGGAAATTTTGAGTTCGCAGACATAGAGCGGAGATATGCAGGCGTGCGTCAATAAGAACCGTTTCATGTCTACACATATCATGTATTTCTAGTCGTTTTCGTAAATTGAAAATTTCCAAAGCGCTAGTCTAAAGTTAAGCGAAGGGCACCAGCTATTCGATGAGCGCAGTGACATTGTCATATTTCTGTCACGTAATATTGTTCGTATGCGGAATCGTACTAGTCATGTGCTTATCGTGCTGAATGTGTAAATCGATAATTTGTTGTTCAGTTTCGACCAGGGAAGAAAAGCTAATTTATTTACTCCTCCAAGAGAATCCAGCCTTGGAGAAAACAGTTACCTTGCGCTGTCAGTGAGAAGATTAGCCAGCAAGGTACTGGCCTGGTCAGCAACCATAACATCCCAAGGTTATGAGAAACATTGTCGATTACATTTCATAATAAGAAGTTCTTATTAAGAACCATGACTGACTTACACATCCTCCAAAATTCCAATTCATGGTATAATTATTTGTTTGCACAAACAATAGCTAACACGTATATTTCATGAACTAACCAATGCCATCTAGAGCTCTGTGAAGTTCATTTCGGAAGAAGTTGGTCGTAAGGATGCTGCTCCATTGCGAACAGACAGTTCTAAGTCTGCTTATCACAAGATCAGCCTTTTCCTTCCACACACTAGCTACGGCTTTAACGAGGATACACTCAAGCATCTCGATCGGGAGATCATGCAACTATAAGTAACGTTTAAACATATCATAATCTGCTTACACTTCTTTAGAACTCGTCAATGGAAAGAAAATTTAGCCGAGGAATTCAAGTATGGGGCCTAAGAGGTCAAGATCAAATAAAAATATAAAGAACTGGACGCAATGTTATACCTATGTTTTCGGTTTAATATTGCTTGGTATTAATAAAAAGCATAACATTTCCTCTTTTTTCTTCAGATATTTGAGATCTTATTAATATTTTTCATTAATTTCTTTTCGAGCTAGTTTTTTACAGAATTCCTCCGAAATCTGTTCTTGGCTGATATAAGATGCAATAGTTAGCGAGAAAGCAGATTTGGTTCAGCGATAACACGGCAGTAGGCCTAATCGATTGGCGGTTAAGGAAATAACGAGGAATCACGAAAGTACCGCATTAATCAGATATCCCTAGATTGAGGCTCAATTTGGCTGAAAACCAGAGATGGAAGTGACTCATTTAAACATCTAGACGATTTGGTCCCTTCGTGTAAAATTTGAGAACGATTAATAGGACTATAATTATGACTAAAATTAAAGCATAGAAAATGTTGGTCTACAAATTACACTACTACAATAATTCACAGAAATATTCAAACAAGAATTGTGACTTGCATTTTGTTGTCATAATTAATACGAAATGAAAATAAATACCAAGAAGATGATGATGATGATGATGATAATGATGATGATGATGATGATGATGATGATGATGATGATGATGATGATGATGATGATGATGATGATGATGATCATGTGCTTATCGTGCTGAATGTGTAAATCGATAATTTGTTGTTCAGTTTCGACCAGTTCTAAGTCTGCTTATCACAAGATCAGCCTTTTCCTTCCACACACTTTTGGCCAGCTTCATACTCGTCACTTCCATAGCTACGGCTTTAACGAGGATGCACTCAAGCATCTCGATCGGGCGATCATGCAGCTACATGTAACGTTAGAACATATCATAATCTGTTTACACTTCTTTAGAACTCGTCAATGGAAAGAAATTTAGCCGAGGAATTCAAGTAAGAGGTCAAGATCAAATAAAAATATAAGTAACTGGACGCAATGTTATACCTATGTTTTCGATTTAATGTTGTTTTGGTATTAATAAAAAGCATAACATTTCTTTTTTCTTCTGATATTTTAGTTCTTATTAATATTTTTTCAATATTTTTTTCAAACTAATTTTGACAAAATTCCTCCGAAATCTGTTCTTGGCTGCTATAAGATGCAATAGTTAGCGAGAAAGCATAATTTTTTATTTCGCTCAGCAATTACACAGCACTGTAGGCCTAATCAATTGGCGGTTAAGGAAAATAACGAGGGATCACTAGAGTAGCGTATTAATCAGATAGTGTATTGTATTGTATCTAAACATTTATAATGCGCCTTTCACAGTATTCGCTAATCAGAGGCGCTCCCAGTGCGAAAGACCCAGTGAATAGAAAGTGGTTTTAAGACAGCGGAACGAGGCACTTGGGCCACCAGCTAATAAAGAGGCACGTGTCAATGGAGGGAGTTGATTCATAGAGCAGGACCAATGCAAGAAAAGGCTCGAGTTTTGGCCATATTTGTCCTCGCTCGTGATACAAGAAGATCATGGCGATTAAGCGATCGCAATGGACGCAGGGAAGTAGCTGAAATTGGCAGACGAACAAGGTCACAGAGGTACTTGGGTTCTAAGCCTGGATAGGACCGACGGACTACAGTGAGAACCTTCAGCTGAATCCGAGCAGTAAGGGGAAGCCAATGAAGATGATCGAACATGAAACAGGAAATATGCGACCACCGAGGAAGTCGGGCTATTAATCTGGCTGCAGCATTTAAAACAGTCTGGAGGGGGGAAAGACGGACTTTTGGCAGCCCAATCAAAACAGAATTACAGTATTACTGTAAGCAGATGAAGGCGTGGATGATAGTGGTAAAAACGGAGGAGGAAACAGAGCGTCGGATTGCACTAAGCCGTCTCAGGTGAAAGTAAGAAGAACGGGTAAGATTAGCAATGTGCTCAGAAAAGGTGAGCGTACTGTCAAAGACAACACCAAGGTCACGGACACTAGAGAGAAAAGTGAATGACGGCAGTGGTGTAGTCCTAAAAAATGAAGTGGGGGAACGCCTGGAAATTGAAGTAGCAACTGTAGCAAAAAGTGCAATCTTGCAAGAATTTTTCATAGTGTGAGCGCTGCTATTTTTGAAACTGTTGAATGTAAAAAAATTTTAAAAAAATTAATAAATGTAATTATGTAAATTTATACATAGAAATTTGTTATTTGTAACATATTGTATTCAAGTATTCAAGCAGAAATGCTGCAAAATAGTGAGGGATCGCGTTCCCTCCCTGGAAAAAAGTGCGGGAACGGCGTTCCCCCGCGTTCCCGCCCCACTACACCACTGAATGACGGGGATTTCTCAGCAAGAAGTGGGAAGTCTAGTTTGAGGAGCTGTTGATGAGTAAAAAACCAAATAAGCTGCCTCTCAGTTGGGTTTAAAGAATCCCTAGAATGAAGCTCAATTTGGCTGAAAACCAGTGAAACTCAGTTAGACATTTAGACAATTTGGTCCATTCGTGTAAAATTTTTGAACGATTAATTGTTAATTGGACTATATGACTAAAATAATTATTAAAGCATTGAATTTGTCGGTCTACAAATTACACTACTACAATAGTTCACAAAAATATTCAAACAAGAATTGTGAATTGCATTTTATTGTCATGTGGCTTACCGTTGTGTCGCTAAATGAGGCGAGTTTTGCTCGTTTAGCACTCTCTACTTGTTGAAATACTGCTATAAAAGAAAAGCATACAGTAATGCCCCGTTACAGTTATTGTATCAATAATTGTTTATTATACAGGGTGGGCCAGTAGGAATGCACCAACTTTGAATGGATATAACTTGAACAATTATTACCCGAACATCGTGCCCAATATACTAAATTGAAAGTAATCATCCAATCTACTACTGTGTCAAATCTTGCACTGATATACGGCACCACTGTTATAAAATTTCGGTGCGGCGCACACCTCTCAATTTTGAATGTAAATATTGAACATCATGACGCCGCTCGCGGAAGAGGATAGAATTTTAATCCGAATTTTAAGAGCAGAAAAAGGATACAATGCACATCAGATGATGATAGAATTCCCTTCTAGAAAATGGAATAAATATGCTCTAGATCGATTGATTAAACAAATTGATGCTACGGGAACGTCTAACAGCCGCAACTGTGGTCGCAAACGTTCTGCGCGCACAGCAGCGAACATTGCACAAGTCCAAGAGTTAATTTCCAGCCAAGACAACAATCCAGGGACGAGTAAGAGTCCGAGCACGTGGTGGACATTATTGAGTATTTGTTTGACTGATGGTAAATTCACTCAAGATATTAATTGTTAGTACTAAGTGACTGTTTAGAACTGACGTCTTCAGTTTCAGACTTTTGTTTTTTCTTGCAGTTTTATGGCCAGAAAATGGCACATCGAATATTAATAGCATTATCTCATAAAGTCGTAACATTATCTCGTAGATATTTTGCAGAATCAAAAAATGGATAATTATCTTCAATCTGATATATTGGACAAGACGCTCAGATAAAAATTATTCAAGTTATAAGGCGTCAAAGTTGGTGCATTCCTACTGGCCCACCCTGTACTTTAGTATTGTGAGGCTTCAGTTTAGCCATGCAAAGCGTTGGTAGTCTCGTGTTTTTATGCGTACGTTACTGTCTCTGAATAAATAAATGCAGTGGCGTACCGAATGGGGGGCAGAAGGGGCGAGTCGCCCCGGGCGGCACTTTTGCAGGGGCGGCAAAATAGGGTTCAAGAAGAATTTTTAAAAAGTGAAATTTGGATTTAAAAAAGGACAAAGAAAGAAAGAAAGAAAGAAAGAAAGAAAGAAACCGTCACTTTGGTCAAGTCGGTTTGGCTTCCGTTAATCGTTAGGGGCGGCATCACTGTCTACGTTAAACACTAAACAGAATTGCAGAAAGGAAGCGATGACCGGATTAAAATGGCACACTGTAAACAGAGTAACAGACTACATACAGCTAGCATAGTCTACTTTAAAGCATATTCTTGTTATGTCCCCTTCGTAATCATAATATTATATACTCCTATTTATAGGTATTTATATATATCTAAACGAATTAAAGACCTAAACTAAAATTTAATCACGAACTATTATATAACACCATCCCAACAGCCTTTCACCACTTAGTTTAGTCCTCTTTCAACATTAATTTTGAAATTGGTCTGATTTTGACAGAAATTGACTGCATGATTTTAGTAATAGTATTCAGTTTTTTCGAATCTCGGTTACTCGCTATGAATTTTATCCTTTGGCGTTTTTGCAATAATGCTGCAGTAGCGCTAGCCGTGAGAGAAGTTTTTCAAAACTGAAACTGGTTAAAACTTATTTAAGGTGAACAATGAGCAAGACACGGTTGACGAATTTGGCAATGCTATCCATTGAAATTTTGATGGTTTATGCCATCAATGATTTTGCAGCCGTAAAGACTCGCAAGATAACGTTAATAGCATAATGAAAATAGGCCCTACATAGTAATTATAACATAATATATGTACTGTACGTACACATCACAGCGAGTCAACGACAGTCGCAATCATGCAATAAAATGCTTAATTACCGTACCTAATAAAATGGATTTCAGTAAATTGAAATGTAGGCTATAGCTAAAACGGATTACTACAAAATACAGCGAAAGTGAAAAAAATCAGAGACTATAAATTGTATAAAATAAAATTGTATATGTAATACGATCGTCATACAATATCTTAGAGAAAATAGCATATCAAAAATGAAGCGGCCAAGGGCGGCATTTTGGGCCCTCGCCCCGGGCGGCATTTCGGCTCCATACGCCACTGAATAAATGCTTTAGCTAAGTTTTGGTTTGCATGGTTGATAGCACACCGAGAGTTCATGTTATGAAACTGATTCGAACTTTCAACTAACAATAAACTATAGAGCATATAATTTAAGACTTCTTTGCGTTAACTTACTATCCGAGTCTTCAGTCGTTTGCTCGTCATTACTGGATTCAGCTGATGTTCGTTTCCTCGACATGACGTACATGTATGGGATGCGCAAGAAATCTGCAGAGAAACAAATGTCAATGTAAATGTAAATGTTCAAATGTTCGCGATTTTCTATGGCGACGGTACATGTCCTCGACCCGTGTGAATGTCGCCAATTATATTGCAAGAAACACCAAACGATGTCCGAAAAAATCGAACGAAAATATCAAACTTGATTTAGATTGAAAAAGTCAACCGCCTAAGTCAAAGGTTTTAAACTAATTACAGCAAATAAGCTCACTAAAAATTCTATTCATATTGAAGTATATTTCGATGCGAAACGAATAATGGCGTCTTGAACCCATATAATTAATTATTATGACGTCACACAATTGTTAATAAATAATGTTATCATTGATATATTGATAGCAGTTTATAAATATTATGACATAATATATTAATGTTATCATAAAAAAATAGTTCGTCAATAGTATCATGACTGTTCATTCATTTTTTCATTCATTCTGGAAATTAATATAGCGCCTCTTCAAGACCTAGTCAGAGGTGCTCCCAGCTCAGCCACGGCTAAAGAGATACGACTTGAGGTATCGTAAGAAAGCAGGTGAATTATTCCGGGGAAAGCAGCATAAGGGGATTGGAAGACCATTTCGGGTAGACTGGCCAACAGTGGAGAAGGCTTGGCGTTGTCCGACTGCGGAGCGAGCCCGAGGAACTAATGGCTCCCCAATAACTCACACAACGGGCGCAAAGCTGTGCGAGAGGCTAAGTCAGAAATCGGGCGACAGAGTTCAGACAGATAGGATGGGGCGCTGCCGGAGAGACACCGTCACACTAGTGCTGCAATCCTGTAGGAGATGCGCGCAGAGGCAGGAAGCCAATGCAAGACGTCACCCATATACAGTAGGCAGAGACTGGGACGGATTTTGAAATACGACTGAGGGGCGTGGTGGATCAGTGGTAAGTTCGGCGCCTTGTGACCGGAGCGTTGCAGGTTCGAATCCCACTCTAGCCGCTGCGTACGGACCTTGGGCAAGTCCTTCACTCGCAATTGCTCGTGGCGCTTCGGCGTGAAAATTCCGGCACAGTATCAGTGCTGTAGTCGGGAGCGCCTCTCAGTAGTAGTTGACTTCGAGAGGCGCTATAGAAATATCCGGAATAAATAGATAAATAAATAAGTCTAGCAGCAGAACGAAGGACCCGGTCAAGTCGCCCCATGAAGTGACCAACAAGAACCGAGCAACAGTGCATCGATAGCATAAGGCCTATCAGTATATGTTTACACTGCTGCGATCACAGCAGCACTCTCGAACTCGGCTGTTTTGATTCTCAAACAATACCTTGACTACCTGGAGTGAGTGTTCGAATGCACAGCATCAGTAGAGTTTTAGACTTTAATGACTTCATTGCAGCTCAACTAATAACTAACAAGTAACGTCCTACAATTTATCTATTTATTGTATTATATGTCTACATTATGATTATTATGGCCTATATTATTAGATACCGAAATTATCGTGCAGCCTCGGCATGTGATTGTCCTTAGGGGGATTACATATGACAACAGTCCTTATCACATCCATTGCCAATTGTCAGACTCTTTCTTATTTCTCTGTCAGCTTTGTAATCATTCTCAGGTATCGCGTTCATTTTCCAGAGGTTTATAAAACTATCGCAAGTTCTCTCTTCTTAGTTTAATTTTAAAACTTTTGATAAAGGTGATTGTGAAATCGCTTAATCTTCAATCCGCAACCTGGGTGATAATTTGATCTCACTCCAGAGCGGGTCTTTATGGATAACTTTTGAACGGGAAGAGATAGACCTATTCAAAATTCCTTTGACGGCTTATTGCATTGTATTGTATATGGGCATTTATAAAGCGCCTCTCGCTGTATAGACCATTCAGAGGCGCTCCCTGTGCCCGAGACCTCGAGAGAAAAAGCAGGATTTAAGGTGTGAAAAGGAAGAAGCAACGCTACCAGAGAGAATGGTGGTGCGAACAGAAGGAGGAAGTCGGTTTCAAAGTGACGGACTTATGTAGGCAAAGGACCTGGATTGAGCCATAGTAGTCCTGACACGAGGAACTAAGAGGTCAAGATGATCAGAAGATCGGAGAGGACGCAGCGAGCATGGCTAATAATTAACTTCATCAAATCAGAGGGGTTTCCAAAAAGTAGTCCAGGTGAAGTCCGAGTCCGGCTGCCATGAAGGGGGCTGGTCTAGAGATATGACATGCACATAACATGCACACATTAACTGACAGAAAAAGATACAGAGAAGGGAAAAGAGAGGAAACACTCCCAAATGTGAAATCGATAAGACCGATAAGGTGCTAATTAATTCACGTTTTCAAATGCGTTATATATTTGTTCTGAAGTAACCGATTTAAAGGTGTCTAAGCTGAGCCTAATGTTATTCGTTGAAGTAAATATTTACGACAGCTATCAGTTGGTAAGCCCTTTGACCAACTTAGCTACTTATAACAGAGCGTGAGAAAGATAAAACATGCAAAAACGTAGCGGCAGAAAAGCAATTTAAACAATCTTTGATTATTGTATAGGCCCTATGTTACTGTTTTATATTCATTTTCAGCATACGATTATTATATAGTATCACGACACCTGGCGGCTGCCAGAACATTTGACCGACCTAATCTTAAGGAAAGTTAAGTCACTTTAAATTGTGGGGGTATAAGTGATACCAGTATCCCATTTTTTGACTGGGGTGTACCGTACCCCCACCTCTTAAACAATTCCAATCAATATTATATTATTGTGCCAGAATTCACAGTTTTATCAACTAAGAGTCCCTATTTGAAAATAATCCTTTGCTGAACAGGATGACATGACAATGCAATGATTTAAGCACATGAGTTATATGTCAGTTATTTCCAGTGTAATCGATAAAGGAACAGATCGGTGGATGGATACGAAGTTTAAAGACATCTTGTGGCAACAAAATATCATAGGCCGTTGACATCGGTTATTACGCTTTGGGCGGGGAGATGGTTGAATGGTAACACGCTGGCACGAAGATCAGAAGGACATGGGTTCGATACCCGCTAGCCCCATAAGGTTAACTCAGGTTAACTCAGACATATCCATATCATTCCATAGGTGGCGATTGCTAAATGAGCAGTAGTACAGATGGGCGCGTTGCATGGCTGCCGTACAGTTAAATTCGACTCCTGTTAAACTTGTTATCATTAAAATTTTTATAATATTAATATTAATCTTCGTTTAGTAATTCAAACTGACAGTGCGCAGTAAGATTGCATGATGTAGTAGTAACATACTATATCATGTAATCTTACTGCGTACTGGTCAGTTTGAAGTAACAAACGAAGATTAAAATAAATATTATTACAATTCAAGATAATTAAGTGACTTTTAATGACTCGTGAGAACACCGTAACGACTCTGGATTGAGGTCATACTAGCGCTTAGACGAAAATGCGTTAAATATATAGGATCCTAAGTAACCGATTTTAAGGTGTCTAAACTGAGCTTAATATAATTAGTTGCGGTCAATGATAACGACATATAAGTTGAGTTCGAACGTTGCGTACTTATAACGACATCAAAACTTGGTTGAAGTACAGTAAAGTATAAGAGTAAGAATAATTTTACGAATCCTATCTAGACGGTGATAATTTGGTTAATTTGGCGAGTGGAGAAACTGTTTCTCTGTCCACCGCACTTTTTGAGATAGTCGATGACGTCACGTTGTCCTTGGCGATCGGAATATATATAGTATATATATAATGTATTTATGTATATATGAGATGGCTTCCAGTTGGGAATTTGGCAAATATTTATGTATCTTCTGTTGTCAGGGAAACCCTGAAATGGCTGATCTCCAGCGTAGCCGAGCAACTCTCACAAAGGACAGATATTTCAAGATCTTCGTATTTTACAAATTGACCAGATTAATAAATTACAGATATGTGAATTTATGTTTCGCTTTGCCAATAATTTACTACCACCTGCCTTGAAAGATTATTTTCCTAGTGTGTCGGACTCACATTCTCATCACACCAGAACCAGAGGTGATCATCGAGCAGGATTTGTTCGGACTAATTCACGTCTTATCTCAATTAAATGCGCTGGCCCTGCTGCACGGAACAGTCTATCATAATTATAATACTCGTAAACTGCCTAACTTGTTCTTGTTCAAACAGTCTTTGCGCGCACTCCTACTGGAGTCATAGCTCATTCAGTTTTGTTGTGTTTAAAATTTTCACCATTGAGTTTTCTTGCACAGACTTGTGATTTTCATATCTTTTTTGCTTATCTTAGTATTCGATTCCTTAATTTGTTCTTTGTGATATTCGTGTTTTATCGTGTTTTTCACCATTTTTTGAGTGTACTCGTGTCATGTCTAATGCACTTAATAATTGTATAGGCCCTAATGTTAACCGTTTGCTGCAATTGCACTAATTTTGTTTTGGATTCCACATAATACTATTTAATTAAGTTTTAATTTAGATTTATCTTGTTCAATTCTTTTTTCTTGATCGAAGCAATTGATTAGAATATTGATTGAAAGACTTTTATAATGACATATATTGTGATAGTATTGAACCTCAGGTGGCCCTACATAGTGGGATTTTGTATCCTTTCTGGGTCTCCTTTTGTTGCAAATGCTGATACTGTTATGTTATAGGCCTACTGCTCTGTTTTCAAACGGCTTCAATAAAGGATTTGATTGATTGATTGATTGAATCGTAGCGAAAGGTCGTTCAATCCTCGACGTTTTCATGGCGTTCGGCGATCGCCAAGAACAACGTGACGTCATGGACTATCTCAACAAGTTTGGATATATTTTAGTATATTTAGAATAATATGTAATTTCATAGTGTATAAACCATGGAAGCCACAGGATGTCGTTTAAATATGAAATTACGAAGCTTCGATTAGACACCTTTCATTAAAGATGTCATAATATTATTACTATAATAATCGTTAAAATTTCGTTGCATTACTGCAAAACCGTTGCACTTGCAGAGGTCGAATTGGACGAAACCACAAAATGTCGTTAAATGCGAAATATTAATTATGACCTCATTCATTAAAGTTGGAGAAAGTAGGAGTGCGACGCTAGTCATCTCTGTCATGACAGAACTCATGAATAAGCTGGTGCCTGTGCTTGGATTTCGAGTGGCGCTTTAGAAGTTTGGCGAATACGATTACGACGATTACGATCGGGCACAGTGTCGTCTAAAAGGAACTAACCAATCGCTGACTCATCTCCACTTATTTACAAACGATATAGGCAAGTTTGGAGTCGAAGTCCTTCGCATAAGATGTCGTCTAACACTGGGAATTAGAACTATGCTCCCCCTTCTTACCTGTTATGGCCTGACTTCTCTACGCTTACTTTTGTATGACAATATATGTGTATGACAACTGCTGAAAATATTGTTTAATTTGCAACAGATATAATCTTATCGCTATATGTGTATCATATTTTCTTATTTTCATATTTATCTTATTTCATGTCGTAAAGCTCTGTTTTGACCAGAGACAAAGATATAATAATAAGGTTGTACAAATCACTGGTTAGGCCACAGTTGGAATACTGCATCCAGGTATGGAATCCATACCTGAAACAGGACATGGAAAAACTGGAGAAAGTACAAAGAAGTGCTACGAAAATGATTTGGGGCTACAAGGATCTGAGCTATGAAGAAAGGTTGAAAAGGTGTGGACTAACAACATTGGAGAGAGCAGGGGAGATCTGATTGAAGCTTATAAGATTATCACTGGAAAGGAAGCACTGCAGTGGGAGAGGTTCTTTGAATTAGCACCGAACAAGGCACCGAACAAGGCAACTCGGGGACACAGGTATAAATTATTTAAGAGGCCGAAGGCAACATTAGGGCAGAAATTCTTTAGTGCAAGAGTTGTAGACCTGTGGAATGGTTTGGACGATAGTACTGTCTCAGTGGACACTATAACAGCTTTTAAGAAGAAGCTAGGAAAATTGGGCTATTAAGCGTTCGAGGTAAATTTGCAGTGGTTCTAACACAGACTACACGTCTTCTGAACCACTTAAAACCCTTGTTATGTTATGTTATGTTATGTTATGTTATGTTATGTTATGTTATGTTATGTTATGTTATGTTGACATCTTTGAATGGTGTGTTCGGACGTTATAAATTAAATTTTCACTGCACTGTATATGCTTTAAATTGTCGTAAACGGCCTTTAATGTCATAATTATGAGGACGTTAAACTTTGGAATAATAAATAATAATTGATTAGTTTACATTGGGTGTTTGCAGTGGCGGCGCCAGCTATGCAGTTTCAGCAGATTGCGTCAGGGTCATGGGAGTTAGTCAGCAGGTAGAAGAAATTAGTGTTTCAGTTTCTCGCATCAAGCAGCATAACCTCAACATAAACAGCATAACTTATGTAGACCTATATTTATTAAACGAAGAAAGTTATTATCGAACGCTTATAGCTCAATTGACTTTAGTTACTGCTTACTTTACTAATCTGTAAAGATTTGAAAGTAGGGCCTACTGATTAGCTACTCAGAACATCATGAAAATGTAGAATATGCTAATAAGACGTGCGACATTACAGAAACAGTCAACCAGACCTATCAAGAGTAAGATAGGCAGGTCATAAGGCAGGTCAAGAGTAACATAGGCAGGTTAAAAACAGTGACATTGCAACAATTAAGGTACAGGGGATCATAAAGGGATCATGGATACATTTTGTAGCTAATTTTTTTTAAGCGGACAGATAATTGAATAACGAAATCTTCACATGGAGAACACTTGACTAAGTAACTTAACTAATATCAGGCAAGGCACACATAAATTGAATCAGGTTTTAAATGACAGTCTTGAAAAGGAACAAGGAAAACACTCTGACTTGGCAACTTAACTATACATGACAAGGACAAGGCGATCATGGCACAGAGGAATTATGATTGTGACTCGGAATCCATCGTGTGAAGCAACTGGTTCAGCAGCACTCTACCCAAGAGTAGACCGGTTATCTGGACCTCTTGCTTCCTCGAGATATTCGTGTACTTGATTCTGGCTTTCGCGAGGTGCTCGATATTCTTGTAGAAGAATCCTTTCGAGTTGTCGACAGTGTATTTTTTCTGCCACTTTGCCATTACGCACTGTCTGATTTTCCCAATCATCTCTCGATTTACGTAGTGAAGTTGACTTCCGATAGGTTGAGTCCCACTTTAGCCGCAGCGTCAGCTTCTTCATTTCAACGGATGCTCACGCGACTCGGAATCCAGACCACCATGACGTTGCCTGGGCAAAGTTTGTTGATGCTTTCGAGCATCTCCATCACGAGTGTTGGTCTTGAGTCAGATCGCTGTGCTTTCACCGACTCCGCAGCGCTGAGGGAATTAGTAAAGATGGCGAATCTGTCCCTCGAGAACGTTCTGTTCTTGCAGATCCAGTCGATCGCGTCCGGTATCGCCGTTAATTCGGTTGCATACACACTGGACGACTCTGCCAGTCTCGGGATTCCTCTGTTGCCGATCTCGGGGATCACGACTGCTGCCGTGGCCGTGTCTTCGTATTTGGACCAGTCCGTGTATACGCAGGTGTGATCTCGAAACCACACCTGCATATACACGGACGGATCCAAGTACGAAGACACGATTGCGATCCAAACGGCGCTACATCATTTGTAGATGAGAACAGAAGGAACTTTGTTAAGCGTAATTGGGCGGATTAACACAAAAGACCCATTTGGTCATCTTTACATGAACGACGAACTCAAACACTTGAAATACAACGCTGCAATTAGACACCTTTAATTAAAAGAATAGGCTCACTATAATAAACGTGAATTGCGTTCAACAAATGTAATTATTAATGCAAATGTCGTAGTCAATGGGTCTGACAATTACAAGATGTCGTTAAAAAGTGAAATATTAATATGCAATCTCATTTATTTTAGCGTGAAAGCAGAACTCCTTCCTGCCTTAAACTCAGGTGGCGTCACTTCCTTTATTGAATTTTCCGTACTATGGTAGTGCCAGTCCGCAGCCTTGAGAAAGGAGGGCGATGCTAGTCATAATCATGCATAATCCCTCACAATCTCCGGACACGGGCCATAATTTCACTTAACCTGATAAAAGATGTTGGTCGTGGA
This sequence comes from Allolobophora icterica, assembly GCA_963556255.1. Lineage (NCBI taxonomy): Eukaryota > Metazoa > Annelida > Clitellata > Crassiclitellata > Lumbricidae > Allolobophora > Allolobophora icterica. The sequence continues at coordinate 9,357,835 of OY744610.1, forward strand.
TTCGATCGTTAATGTCCGCTGATGTGCCAACAACAAAAACTAAAGCAATTTATGTTTTAAAAACAGGTTTAACATGTACTTGTCATGTAACACTTAATATTTACGCTGACAGTTCACAGTGTAAACCATTGCTACTGACGATGCTATAGGAATTGTCGTAATTACAATTACAATGGAATTTTCGCTATGCACATACATGCATAGACATGGGTGTTCGCAGGTATGTATGTATGTATGTATGTATGTATGTATGTATGTATGTAATAAATACCTACATGAATACATACATAGCTGCATACATGCTACTGACGATACATACATAAATATATAAATACAGGGTGTATAAGTATTGTAGCCACCTTTAAATGGTGTAATTCTGACACTATAAGTTTTTCTTTTCTGTGAATTGTATTTGTGAATTGTCGTCAACGGCCATTGATGTCATAGGGCGACGTTAAATTTTGGATTAATAATAAATAATTGTAGCCAAAAGAAATAAACACGCTCCTATTAAACACCTTCAATTAAATGCTCAGCGATATTATAATAACCATCGACCTTTCGGTCAGGGTGTATAAATACGGAAGCCACAAGAACTAAACGTTGAACACGCTCCAATTAGACACCTTCAATTAAATGTGCAGCGATAATATAATAATCATCGACTTTTCGGTCAGAGTGAATAAGTAGGGAAACCACAAGTACTAAAAATTGAACACGCTCCAAGTATAATACACCTTCAATTAAATGCGAAGAGATAATATAATGATCATCAACTTTTCTGTAAGTCGCTTAGTATTCGTGAGACATTAAATTATGCAGCAATTGTTCTCAAAACTCCTTCGTTGCCACAAGATGTCGCTAACCTGTTGTATCCAGATGTAGGATGTTTCCATCAACCCCATAGCAGAGAAACGTAGTCCCTCAAGCTTATTCTGAGAGGAAGCCATAGGTACGAAGTGCTAACGACTTCATTTTCTTAGCCTCGGCATACGCGGGCAAGCGGCGCAGTCTTCTCCCTCGTCGTCTGATCTCCATCGACAGCATACGGTTAATTCTTTTTAAACATTTGCTGCCCATGTGCGGATTTGAACAACTAACCTCTCGAGTGATATTCCAGCCCGCTTACTACTAGGCAATCGTTGACTTTTAAAAATATAAGCATAACAAGCCAGATTAATTCAGATTTATTCATCCTAATTATAAATTACCGTTTCAGGCAAAATAATTAATTCCTTGAACGCTACAATCTCAAATACTAGGCTTCCAAAAAACGCCTTTAATTAGGTTTTTCGTGCCACTAAAATAGACATATAATTACTTTACATCGGGAAACTCCGCCACTTCTCATACTCTGGCAGTGCCAGTCCAAAGCCTCGATAGAAGAGGAGGGCAACGCTAGTGGTCGTCATTATCACACAGTGTCCATAAACTCAAACTACTACTACTTTGTTATTTAGCCATATTCTTTGTATTGCCATGTAAGATCGTCGGCTTAGGACTCAAAAGCCGAAGCTGTACATGTAAAGCCACACGTTTTCTATAGTGATCGTATAGCCTATTAGCCAGTGAATTGATCGGGTGAGATCCTTCAATACCGCTGTCCGTTTGAATGCGTACCATGTCGTTTAGGGTCCCCGCAAGCCCGAGATTTGAATCTCATAAAGTGGGAAATATTCAAAGGCGAATCGAGAACCGCATGGACAGAGGTGCCTGGGACGTACGCTCCATCGAATGTAGCTAACTGGTTTAACACTGTCTACACACCTGGATGCACAAAGGGACCCATCATCATAGGCGGAAATACCATACCCAGCTCAACTCCCTAACTTCGTTTTCTGATGGTGTATGTCTGAAGCCTCAATAAATAAGGAGGGCGACGCTAACCATCTTTGCTAACACGCAATCAATTCCTGTTCGTTAATAGTGCTACACCTGAACTAGAAATTTCAGCTACGGAGGCTGGAGATGGTCTAGGATGCTGCAATTTATTCCAGAATGATCGCCTGTTCCGCTGAACTTATCGTTATCATATCGATGTTTATATAATGCCAACATTTCACGCTATTGGTCAAGTCCCATCTTTCACTCTGGCACTCGTCTTCTCTCTGCACCTTTCAAAGTCACCAATTAGGCGCTATATAAATATACATACATACATACATACATACATGCATACACACATACATACATACATACATACATACATACATACATACATACATACATACATACATACATACATACATACATACATACATACATACACACATACACACATACATACATACATACATACATACCAGTAGTTGTAAATTGCGGCACCCAGCACAACCACCCAATAACTAGGTTCCGGCCGCGGAATAACCACGTTCATGACGTCATCACCGTGTCTCGTGATGATGATGATGATCACATAACATGGTCATGACGTGACGACCATCCTATGAGTCATCGAAACTATTGGAAATCCCCGCAGTATCGATCACGCGCCTATGAGTTATAGGGCGATTACGCTGGTTGGGAATTTCCTATAGTTTCTATCAATCTAGTTTTATGAAAGGGTTTAAAGGCATGAATGTCCATAATAAAATGGATACACGAACTGATTTCAAGAAATCGCTTAAAGGAATAAATGTCCGTAATAAAATGGACTATTCATCGAAGACTGTAAAAGAACTAAGAAATATCGCTCGAGAGAGAGGTATGGTTGGTTATTCGAGACTGCGAAAAGCGGAACTCATAGCATTAATGTCGCCGAGGTCTGCGAGCAACCCGCTAGACGCTCCGGTTCCAGACGTTAAGGTTCCAACGCTTACTCCGGGTAAGTATACACCCCCGTCTAATACTTGGAAATCTCGTTTCAGCCAAAACGTTTTGACTGAAATAGGGAATAAGGTAAGGTCGAAGATTAATTCTTTTGCGGATTGGATGATTAATTTTGTGACTCCCCAAGAACAGAAACCCGTGAATGAAAGATTGGAATCGTTGAAGTCGAGGGTTTCGAGTATTTTCAGTAAAATTAATAAAAACAAGTTCGAAATCCGAGAGACCGCGAAGGCTATTAAAGGTTTTACTAAGCGATACACGATCGATTCCACCAGTTCCATCGATGTCACATCTTTTCTCAACGCTGTAAGGCCTCAAGTAGTCAGTCTGCTAACGAAAAATCGTGGGGTAAAAGTTCAATTCAATCTTAATTGCGTAATGAAGAAAGTAGATATTAAATCCGGGGAAGAAGTCGAAGCCGAACCTAATTTTAAATCAAAGACCGATATCATTTTAGACGCAACCGACGTGTGTGAAATATATAGCAACGCGGTGGATAAAATTAAGGAGAGCATGGCAAGTTTTCAGATGAGAGGTAGCAATTGGCGGTTTAAAGCCGTTATGAAGTTGGATATCGATACAGTGGTATATAAGCCATTGAAAGGTAGTTCTTATATTCCACTTCCCGAGTATTTAGCTAATAAAACGGCTATTATTAACCTGAAAAACGACGACGAAGAATGTTTTAAATGGTGTATTACTAGAGCGCTGAATCCAACGGATAAAAACCCTCAAAGAATCACAAAAGATCTAAAAGAACAGTCTAAGAAACTCGACTGGAAAGGTATTGAATTCCCTGTTGCTGCTAACGCTAATATTATAAATAAGTTTGAGCGTAACAATAACATTAGCGTTAACGTATTCGGCTACGAAAAGGATGTATACCCATTATATATATCGAAGCATGAAAGCGATATCTGCGTAGATCTACTGCTTATTTCCGACGGTGAAAAGAAGCATTATTGTTGGATAAAGAACTTCAACAAATTGTTGAATCCGCGAACAGAAACATCTCATATTTCGATGCACTATTGTAAAAGATGTTTGCTTGGTTATAGAAGCGTAGAATCGTTGAATAAGCATACCGAGTACTGTTCGAGGCAAGACGCCCAACGAATAGTTCTTCCCGAACCAGGAACCATGCTAAGTTTTAAACATTATTTTAAATCGATGAGAGTGCCTTTTATCGTTTACGCCGATTTTGAATCTTTTATTAAACCTATCGATACATGCCCACCCGATCCCAGCACGTCTTACACCAATAAATATCAGAAACATACACCTAGCTCGTTTTGTTATCACATAAAATGCTACGACGACGGCGTTTATTCCCAAGAGCCAGTGAGGTTTACGGCTGAAAACGAAGACGACGATGTCGCTCAGATATTCGTAGATTCTCTTGTAGAAAATATAAAAGAAATATATAACCAGTTTAAATTCCCTAAGAATATGATATTCGGTAAAACTGAGAAGAAATGTTTCGATGAAGCTACTAACTGTCATATCTGTGGAGGAGAGTTAGGTGAAGATCGAGTTAGAGATCACTGCCATTTAAGCGGTAAATTCAGAGGCGCCGCACATAATATTTGTAATATGAACTACAAAGTCCCCAAGTTTTTCCCTGTAGTATTCCATAATCTATCCGGATACGACAGCCATCTATTCGTAAAGAAATTGCGAGGTGAGAATGGTGAGAAAATTAACTGTATTCCTAATAACGAAGAAAAGTATATATCGTTTAGCCGAGAGGTCGTAGTCGGTAACTTTGTAAATAAAGAGGGAAAAGAGATAACGGTCAAACGTGAATTACGCTTCATCGATAGTTTTAGATTCATGCCTTCGAGTCTCGACGCGTTATCGAAGAACCTTAGTAAAGAACAGTGTAAGAATTTAGGTGATTTCTTTAAAGGTGAGAAGTTAGATCTTTTACTTAGAAAAGGTGTTTACGCGTACGATTACGTTGACGGCATTGAAAGATTAAACGAGACCGAATTGCCTCCGAAGCATAAATTCTATTCTAAACTGAACGATTCAGACATCAGCGATGAAGATTACGAGCACGCCAAAAATGTATGGAAAGTATTTCGTTGTAAAACGTTAAGAGAATATCACGACTTGTATAATCTTTCGGATGTTTTATTATTAGCCGATGTATTCGAAAACTTTAGAGACGTGTGCATCGAACATTATAGGCTCGATCCCGCGTGGTATTACACTTCACCCGGACTAGCTTGGGACGCGGCGTTAAAGTTGACCGGTGTAGAGTTGGAGTTGTTGAGCGACTACGATATGTTACTGATGATCAAGCAAGGAATAAGAGGGGGAGTCAGCACGATTTCGAAACGATACGCGAAAGCGAACAACCAGTACATGGGAGAAGATTTTGATCGCAGCCAGCCTTCGGTATTCATTCCTTACTTAGACGCGAATAACTTGTACGGATGGGCGATGAGCAAAGCTCTACCAACTCATGGGTTTAAATGGATGAGCGATAACGAGCTGAACGATTGGAGAAGCATTACCGAACGAGATGGGGTGGGGTGCGTGTTAGAAGTCGATCTTGAGTATCCTAAGGAATTACACCACCTGCATAGCGATTACCCTCTAGCTCCTGAGAGTATAAAACCTACAGGATCGGATGTAACGAAACTAATTCCGAGTTTAAACGATAAAAAGAAGTACGTTGTTCATTACGGTAATTTAAAGTTGTACGAAAGTCTCGGTTTGAAAATCGTTAAAATACATCGTGGGTTAATATTCGAAGAAAGCGCTTGGCTGAAAAAGTAAATCGATTTGAATACAGAATTGCGAACGAGAGCTACTAACGATTTCGAGAAGGACTTTTTCAAGCTGATGAATAATAGCGTCTTCGGTAAGACCATGGAATGTATCGAGAATCGGGTTGACTTACGATTGGTGTGCGATGAGAAGGAAGCTATTAAGCTCGTATCCAAACCTAATTACGACAGTCGAACTATTTTCGATGAAAATCTAATCGCCGTTCACATGAAAAAGACCAAGTTGTTCTATAACAAGCCTATATATCTAGGTATGTGTATTTTAGACTCGAGCAAGACTTTAATTTACGACTTTCATTATAATTACATCAAGACCAAGTACGGAGATAGGGCTAAGCTTTTATTCACCGATACGGATTCTTTGGCGTATGAAATAAAGACCGACGATTTTTACGTTGATATCGCTGATGATGTTCGAAGCCGGTTCGACACGAGTGAGTATCCGAAAGATCATCCATCGTGTATCGAAACCGGAGTGAATAAGAAAGTGATCGGTATGTTCAAAGATGAGGCAGCGGGTAAACAGATCGAAGAATTCGTAGGATTACGATCCAAGTTGTACTCGTACAGGATGTCTGGTGAAGACTATAAGAAATGTAAAGGCGTGAAAAAGAACGTGGTTAAGAAAACGATTACTCACGAAGATTACAAAGAGTGTGTGTTTACGAGAAGAGAACAGTTAAGGAAAATGAATGTTATTCGGTCGTATCATCACGACATTTATACCGAAGAAGTAAATAAGGTCGCTCTTTCAGCCGACGATGACAAACGAGTGATATTGGAAGATGGTATACATACTTTAGCATACGGACATTATTCTCTAATGTAAAATGAGTTTTACAACTGTGAAATACATAGATGTTGAAGGCGTAGTTCTTCCAAATCAACCGCTAACGAATTTTGAATTATTGGATGCTGCGAAGAAGCTGAATATTCTGAATTTTAGAGGCGTGTTCTTACGAGACGAGCTGCCGAAGAAACCTAGGTGGAGCGAATGTGGGATATTGAACCTAGACGATTCTAATGGAGGAGGTAGTCATTGGGTTGGCTTTTTTAAGAACGGTATTGATAAGTTATATTTCGACAGCTATGGACTACCTCCTCCTACGGAATTAATAAAATATCTCCAAAGACCGCTGCTTTATAACAGCGAGCGAATACAGCCGGATAACGAAGTGTTTTGTGGACATTTGTGTTTGTACGTGTTAAAGAAGACGATGAACGACGGATGCGAGTTTCAAGAAGTCATAAACGACTTGCATTAAAAAATTGTTATATATAAAATGCCAGTAGATAAATTCGGACATACAGATTCAGGATCTACGCAAAGAATAATTGCCGGTGGCGTTACACTTAGTCAAGTAAATGCTGCTTTCCTTCGAATGGATGGAGCAAACCTAGCGACTGGAAATCTAAATATGAGCGGTCACAGCATTAAAGGTCTACCTACAACGAACGTTTCGGAAGCGGGAATGGATGAGGCTCTAAGTCGGGGACAAGCCATAGATTTGTTAACGAATCGCGATGATGAACGAACTGTTTCGAAAGTGTCTAAAACAGGTGATACCATGACTGGCAACTTATTCTTAAGCATCGGCAGGGATCTTACGCGGGCGATGGGATGTAAGGATTTGGGTGGAAATAAAGCTTTTATTATATTGTTAGGAAATACAACGAATAAAATAGAAGGTCGATTAAACCAACCAATTACATTGCAATCGACGGATGGATTTCGTTTTAGAATAAATGATGAACCCGTCTTAGAGATGGTTAAGTCGACGGATCATTCTAAAATAAATGTGTATAAGCCTATCTTTATGCATGGTGCTCACATTACAGGCCTACGCGATCCCAGCGGTGATGGTGATGCGGCGACCAAAAAATATGTTGATACGACCGCAGTCGGACCTGTGGTTAGCGTTTACACTTTATCTTACCAAGCCATAGCCGCTAAAACTCTCACAAGAGTTTCTTTCGAAAGTGTAAGATTCCACACTGAAGAAGTCAGCAGTGCGGGACTGACTCGTTTCACTCCTGGTAAAGCCGGATACTATATCGTTACGACGTACATAGACTTTTGTGACACGAGTACTACCTATCACGGTAACGTCTTCTTATATAAAAATGGGGTGTCCCACATGCAAATTGCGGGCGGAGGGGGTACTGGAGGTTCGCATAACAATTCAACTGGAAGTACCATAGTTTTTCTAATCGGCACCGATTACCTCGAGATATTCGTTTATTCGACCATCGCTACAAACATATTAGCTAGAGACTTTTCAGCGGCATTCTTGCGACCTTAAACTAGGTCTGTAATTTTAACTGTAGAAACCTATCGCGTGTATACAAACGATAGGTTTCTAAAAATGTAGAAATCTTAGCTTGGGTGTGCAACTGCATCGATAGTTTCATCGTATGCTCTCGAAGTCTCTTTATCGATCTCGCAGATTCCATCGTACACCGTAATTTCGTATCTGTTTCTCCAAACTTTTCCGTTATAATACGATATTAGTCGGGCGTTTTCTCTGTGAGCTTTAGCCGCTTTGTGCATCGACGAATACTCGATGGTCTCACCCGTTTCCTGGTCAAAAATAACGACTCGTTTCGGGTTGTTTCTGATACCTTTCAATCTATCGTATCTACCATCGTCATTATATTCTTTTCGACGATCTTTCCAATATTCTTTTTGATATTCTTTTAGATATTCTTTTCTCGGTAATTTCGGTTTACCTACCAGGGAGTTGTCCTCGGGAATCAATCCTTTCTCGATCAGCAGCTCTACCAATTCCGGTTTGTTGAGATGAGTGACACCTTTAATCTTATTCTCTTTCGCTAACTTGTGTAATTCTGGCAGTTTCATTTTATATACTACAAGATTTTCTTTAAACAAGAAACTTATTTTCATACAGATGATTAGTACACCACGCTCATTTTCTGTCCATCTGACTGGAAGTTTAACAACTTATCCGAAATTAAAACCGCGTAACCTTGCGTTTCGGCGGGGACCTGGGCGTTGAAAGTAGCTTTGATCTGGATATCGACGACCGATGATTTCAGTCTTTCCGACTGTTTACTAACGTCGAAAACCATGAGCGGATATAGATCTTTATAATCGGCTGGAGTGATGTTGCTTTGCGTAATCAACGGATCCATTCCGTAGAACTTTTCGCTGAACGACGCCGCGTCTCTATAAGCTCTCGAAAATTTCTGGTTGGGAAACGATAGGTCGTAGTCGACCGCCGGATATCTCTCTTGATTCATCATGACGTACATGTTTTTGAGGTTGCAATGATCGAAAATCGATGGATTATGTTCTTGGTCGCCGCTTCGATCGGTTTGAAATCCGACGACTATCCACCTAGGTTTTTCCGGAGCCGTCTTGACGCTAAGACGCCAAGTAAAAGTAGATGATTGAGGAACCGATATAGTGTCGCATTGACGAGCTCGATACGCAACTGGTACCGATGCTTTCGATTCGATAGTTTTGTACAATTGCATCTTCTCCATATCCGCCGGAGTAACGTGCGGCATAAACCACGAGATTTTCACGACGTCGACTTGTCCGGCATCCGCGGCAGCGAGTCTAAAAATAGCGTCGTCGTCCGATTTGCGAACCATCGTTAGCGTGTGCTTAAAACCGTACACTATTTTATCGTAATCTTCGCAGAATCCGAAAATATGTTTAAGGGGCACGACGAAACTAAACGTTCCCTTAGCCGTTGGTTTTTGAATAAGGTACCCTTGACGCGTCGCGAAACCCGCGTTATCCGCTATAACCGCGGTTGCATTAGTATCTTTGCACCATAATTGATTAAGACCTTGCGCTTTGGCGAAGTCGTCCGGATATTTAAGCAAACCCAGCATCGTCGTTGCTTGTCCCGGGTGAAATACCGTTTCGATATCTTGATTCGATAGGGAATACGCGATTTGACTGAAAAGATGCAAGAGTCCGTTGTTGGTGAGGGCTATGGCGTCACCATTAGCGTACGCCGCCCCCGCAACTCTTTTAACCAACCTACCTTCGAATAGCAGGTAAGATTCGGCGGGATGGCAAAATAGATCTTGAGTTTCGATATTTATACGAATCTCGCCGGGTGTGTTAAGATCCGTTCTCCCCGTTGATTCGTATGCGTGCCATTCGTATTTTTCGATTCCTTCGTCGAACTGTGAGGGTGCCGTAATGTTTAGAATATCCGACTGCATTTTAATTACTAAAGATTATTTATTTAAACTCCCGATCCGTTTTATTTGTTGTTGTTGAGACTGCGCACGAGATCTCGAATGGACACGGCATTCGAAGAAAGTCCATCTCCGGCTAGTATCTTATTAATATCAGTAGTTCCTGCATCGTTTTCGGTTATCCGTGCTAAGATAGCCGCATTCTCTCGCGTAAGCGTCGGTATCGCACGCGGCGCCGGCACCGATGATGCTAAGATTTTAGCGGCGGCTTTATCCATCAATCGTTTACCAACCTCTACGGTGGTACTTTTTCCAACTTCTAGCGCCTTTTTGCCTAACTCTCTCGCGGCGTCTTTACCCGCGCTAAGGGCGGACGATGCGACTCGGTTAGCAACGCCGGATGTAAAGAGCTTCTTGAAAACTCCCGTAATAGTATCCATTATTCCAGCTCCTCCTATAACGTGTTTTCTCGTAAATCTTCTATTAGCGACGACGAGCATGTTTTATAATCGCAACATTAAGTTTTTATACCGTTCTTTATTTATCTCTCCCTGTCGTAATAATTCGTCGCATATACCAACGATCTCGTTTCTCACTCCCGTATTACCTGCGCCGTAGCTAGCCAAACGCAGATCTAACATTTCTACCAAAGCATTCGGATCTTGCGGAATTACGACGACTCCTTTACCCGTCTTCATCGCTTGTTTTCCAGACTTCGCTTCCCATATCGGTTTAACGATGTTTCTGTACTTTTCGCTTCTAGACGATTTCGGTTTACTCGGATTGTTAGGTTGTCTCATAGCATTCGTCGCGTCTAGAATCTCGGCGTAATCGGACAGATCGTTAGCGTCGTAAATCGAATCGTTCGGTTTAGTCATCGTCAGTAGCTCCCAAAGTCCTGGAGTACCGGCGTAAGTCTTCTCTCCAACCATTATATCGTCGTTCTGGAACGATACGCGTGTGTCTCCGATATAAAATTTCCCGTCTTTTGAATTTAGACCGAACGTTGTATCGGTAGACTTTTTATTAGAAGCGTATTGGGATAAGTATTTCGTTGCTAGGTCTCCTAATTCTAACATTCTAACGTCTTCTACGGGATCCTCGTAAGCCTCTATCGAGGGATACTGTGGAAGCTGTATGGCTTTTAACGACGATGATATAGATGCGGGAAGCGCTTTTAGAACGTTAGTCGTGGCTGCTGAGCTTTCCTTAATAGTTGATAACAAAGCGTTTTGTTCTTTCGATATGGTCGATTGCGAGTCGACGATCGGCTTGTACAACTTTACCAAATCTCGCTGCAGTCCTATATCGCCTAGTTTCTCCGATAAATAGTTCTGTTGAATATTCTTCTTCGTCTTCAGAAACTCTTCGACGATAAAGTCTCTTTTGGTGGGATCGTTAATTTTTAGAAACGACATTTTTTAAATAGGGGTATAATGTTTTAAAGCGTTTTTGGAACACGCGTTAAAACATTGAAATGGAACGAACGTGATTTTTTACGTTTTACGTTTATGTTCTATGTTCTACGTTCTATGTTTTATGTTCTACGTTTTACGTTCTACGTTTTCCATCGATTTCCCAAACGCGTCCTTCAACGACTCGGCTATAGTTTCTTGTTGGACTGATTTTCTGATTTCTTCTTTCATTTCGTTAAATTTCACGCGTTCGTTTAGAATTAGCGTGCATTCCTCGTCCGAAATATAATCGTCTTACAAAGCTTTCGAGATGTAGTCGTTGATCGTGTTGAGTTTTGCTTCGGCTAAAGTTTTAATCTTTTCATGCTTTTCTACCTTTTGCGTGAGCTTTCTGTTGATCACACGCCCGATCACGTTGACAACACCCGCGCCAATCGCCAGTCCTTGTAGAACCACCGCGATAGGTGCCGCGACTATCGTAGACATAACCGTGATCGCCGAAGCAGTTGAACCCATCACGACAAGAGTCGATATACCGTCTACTACGTTGATAAGCCTAACGCCTTTACGATACTTTTCACTTAGAATCTCTCTTTTTTCGCGTTCGAACTCGATATCGTCTTGAACTTCGGTGATTTTCGAAAAACGGAAAGCCTGGCCGATTCTATCGATTCTCGGTTTCAGTGGGATCTCCATTCTTTTTATAATAACGCGATATAATTTTTTAAACTGCGATTATTTTAGGTAATTAACGAAACATAACGAATCGCCTTCGATTATACTAACTACGGAATCCGTGTCGTTTTGAATAGTAATTTCGATGTCTTCTACTTGCCCGGTAACGACTCCATCTCGTAGACTCGCTTCGATTTCCTGTCTAAGCGAAACTACACACGATCCTTTTGTCATTCGAACTCCTAGTCCTAGCGCCACTGTAGCTGTTTCTCTAGGTTGAATCGTTATCAGTTGTTGCGCAAAAATCTCCCATCTTAGTCCGCCTAGTTGTCTGCAGGGTGTATGCGTCGCTTTTTTCAACGTCCAACGGACCTCTTTCGGTTGGGTTCTAACTTCGATCCGACGAGTGGGTCTCGTTATAAATTTATGGATAGGCCTGTTGAATCCCGACATTTTATTTATACGAGGATTATTTTTAAAGCAACATACCGAGAATCGTAATATTTTGGAAAGTTGAATTAGGGCCTAGTAAAAGCCCGCTACCCGTTTTCATATACAACCCGCTACCCGTTTTCATATACAACCCGCTACCCGTTTTCATATACAATCCCATTCCTATCGTACTACCTTTCGACCACGGAGACAGATACAACCCATTTCCCTCCGGTCTTACTTTGCAACCCAGGCCGTCTCTATTAACATACACTACTCCCGATCCGCTTATTTTATCGATAATTTTCGAAGTAGCCGCGGAACCTAATCCGCTTAAAGCGCCTTGTGCTAAACCAGGCAGTACGTTAGCAAGAAGAAATTTTCCAGCAGTAGCTAGAAATGGTAATAGAGCTCCGATGAATCCTCCTTCAACTTTCGCGTTGTGAACTAACTGGGTTTTACTCATTTTGATCGTCACACCAGTCCCTTTCTCACAAGCTTTCGCCGCTTTGTTAATTTGCGATTTCGTAAAAGCTAAAACGTGGTCTCCCTCTAGATCATCGTGAGATAGTCTAATACTAACACCATCCGCTCCCGCTTCGAGCGCTCGTTTAATCTTGTCTTTTTGTCCTTCTGAAATATTAACACAGAAGTTTGTGTACTGAGTCATTTTATATATAACTAAGATAAAGTTTTAAGTCTTCACACTTCTCTAATATGAAACTTGATCGACATTGCTTCCCCTCTAATGTTAATTAGTTTTCCATTTTGGTCGGTAAGTCTCGTTTCCATCGATGAAATCGTATTCATCGTAACGGGGAGATAAATTAAATTAGCTGGGATTTGGATGATCTTATAACCAGGTCCAACGGTAGGAAAAAACGAATATATCACGTTCGTCGTTGATCCATTCGAGTACGAACCTCCGATTATATCGCTAGTTACTCTAAAGCTGTCTATGTTCATTATGTTCACGATGTTTTCCGATTCGAAATAACCCTCCGTATATGTCCCGGGAGTGAAACCTAGGACCGTTCTGATTGAGTTGTCTGGTGTGAAATCAACCCTATAATTAGGCGCAATGTTTAACACCGCCTTCAACGTATTAGTGTTTGCTTCTAACGTAATGCAATATTCTTCGTTTGCGGTATCGTAATGACCGTTCTCTTTCATAATTTTCTTCACATAGTCGTTTATATCCGCGAGTTCATAGGACCCTTCCGGGATATCTACGTCAAACCACGTCGCGCCACTGTCCGGCGAATACTTGAAGTTGTCGTTGCTCGCGTCTATGTTTGGAAACACGTAGTAAGTATACAAATCTACTAGAGCCATTTCATACTTTTTGGTTTTATCTAGTTCGATTACCGGATTGTTTTTCGTTATAATTCGTGCGGTTCTGTCCTTTTCGTTGCCCACTAAAATGTAAAACGACGATTTCGGATCCGTGTTACTCACAATCTGTGCTGTGTTCACCTGTATCTTCACGAGGAGTTCTTCCATTTTTACTAGTATATTATATTATTTTAATTCAGAATTGGGGATGTAAAATTCATCTAATCCGCGTCGGTATTTACCGCAGCTCTTCTTGCTCGTTATGTCGATAACTACGAATTGATGCGGTTGTTTCCACGTCTCTTCGCATAGTTTTTTGAATTCCTCTTTAGGCATGTCCGTACTTACATGATCGTTGTAGATATGAGAAACATTCTTCATGTCTTGTGGAAATAAACAAATAAAGTTTGCGTTCTCTCTGATAGTCTGTCTAGGCAATTTAAAATAATTCTGGGCGAGGTACAAACAGTCGACGTTACTATGTCTACCCCTGATATAATACGTTTCGCATTTGTTCTGCTTTTCTAATTGTAAATCGTCAAAAATCATCAAGTTTTTCTTTTCACGGCTCAGCTCTCTCGGATCGGGCACATCTTCCGCTGATTCGTAAAACCTGCATTCGATATCTGACTTGTCTCTTAACTCTTTCGGTATCTCTTCTACAACGCACTCTGGAGAAATATTAGACCTCATTATCTCGTCTCGAATGATAAACAGCCCGATGATCGCTTCTTTAGGCTGTTTTTCTTCGAATGCCTTCTTAAGAATTTTGTACTCCGGTTGAAATAGAGATTTTCCGAATACTTGTAAATTGTTATAGTCGAGCCATCCGGGTCTCAAAAGTAAGTTTAACAATAACGTCGTCTTACCACATCCCGATTTTCCTACTATTACACCTCTTATACTTTTAGGTAATAGGTTGTTATTAAATCTCTTCGACGATAAATCGTTCCACGTTAAGTCTTTCACCTCCATTTTAAATATATAAAAGTTCTATATTAAAACTGAAATGTATTGCGTAAAGTGTAAAAGACAGACCGAAACAAAAGATATACAAGATGCCGTGGCTAAGAATGGGAGACCTATGCAACGAGGTGTATGCGTTGTGTGTGGGAAAACAAAAACTCAATTCGTAAAAGGAACCGCTGCGAAAGGCGGAGATGTAGTTGGTTCGTTGAATGCAGCCACTAGTAACATAAAGTTACCTTGGGCTAAATATCCTGGTGAGATGCATTTACCTGGTCACTCTTTTACGGGACCTGGGACTAGGTTGGATTTGAGACTGAATCCTGATGGAACTCCTAAAGATTGGAGTAACCCCATCAACAGAGTAGATACCGCGGCTTACCATCATGATTTGGCTTACGATCGACACACTGATACAGCTTCTAGGCATGCTGCTGATAGAGCGATGATTAATGATTTGAATAATATTCCTACTCCTAGCTTGCGGGAATGTATAGAGAGGGCTATAGTCAAACCTATATTATCTACTAAAGTAAGTCTCGGGTTAGGTTTAAAAAAAGCTTAAAATTACAACCCGACCCGAAATGGACCGATCAATTAGCGGATGAACTACATAAACCGGTAGTAAGGCATTTTAGAAAGAGAAAAGTGTACGCTAGCGGGATAGATGAGATATGGGTGGCTGATTTAGTCGATATGCAGGCATTCGCTAAAGATAACGATGGTGTGAAATACCTACTAACCGTTATAGATGTGTTTTCCAAGTACGGTTGGATCGTGCCATTGAATGATAAGAGTGGGAAATCTACGGCTAGCGGCTTCGTGAAGATACTCGAGAGTGGGCGAAAGCCTGTTAAATTATGGGTTGACAAGGGGAAAGAGTTTTATAACAAAGACGTTAAGAATTTACTCGAGTTATATTCTACCGAGAACGAAGAGAAATCCTGCGTTGTCGAGAGGTGGAACAGGACGATGAAAGATAAAATGTTTAAGTACTTTACAGCTAATTCAACGAGAAGATATATCGATATATTAGACGGAATGGTCAGTAATTATAACAATACAAGACATTCTTCCATTAAAATGACTCCAGCTAAGGCTAGTATGAAAGCGAATGAAAAGACTGTATTTATGAATTTATACGGTGAGGAGGTCTCACAGCCTGTTGTCCCTAGATTCTCGATCGGAGATAAAGTCAGAATAACTAAAAAGAAGAATATCTTTTCGAAAGGATATCTCCCTAGATGGACGGAGGAAGTTTTTATAGTATCCCAGGTTCAATACACGGATCCACCAACTTACAAGATTACTGATTCTAACGGTGAGGAGATACAGGGCTCATTCTATGAACAGGAGCTGCAGAAGACTACCCAAGAAATATATAGGATCGAAAAAGTGATTAGAAAACGTGGGAAGAAATCACTCGTTAAATGGGTAGGATACTCAGACTCATTCAATTCGTGGGTGGATAATGAAGACTTGATTAATCTATAATCAGAAACTGCAAGAAATTATTCCCAACCAGCGTAATCGCCCTATAACTCATAGGCGCGTGATCGATACTGCGGGGATTTCCAATAGTTTCGATGACTCATAGGATGGTCGTCACGCCATGACCATGTTATGTGATCATCATCATCATCACGAGACACGGTGATGACGTCATGAACGTGGTTATTCCGCGGCCGGAACCTAGTTATTGGGTGGTTGTGCTGGGTGCCGCAATTTACAACTACTCATACCTACATACATACATACATACACACACACATACGCACATACACATATACACACATACATACAAACATACATACATGCATACATACATATATACATACATAATGATCTCCTTGTCCTTCGGGCTAGGACTTCGGTGGCTCAGCATCGTGCTTTTTCCATCCTTGGCCCTTCCTTCCAGGACATTGCTTAGGATATCACTCTCCTCTGACCGCTCCCTGAAAGTCTTCGTTTTCCTTGGGCTGTCACGCTGGGAGCGCCTCTGAATAGTGCATTCTGTGACCGGCGCTTTATAAATAACCGCATAAGATAAGATAAGATAAGGTAAGATAAGATAAGATAAGATAAGATAAGATAAGATAATGACATAATATAATAACATAATAAAATAACACCGAAGTAATTGAAATCTCTAAACTTCTAAAACGCCACCCGAAGGCCAAGTGCAGGGCGCCAGCCTATTCACGAGCGCTGCGTCAAATCAGAGTGGGTTTTCCAAAGAGTAGTCCAGGGGAAGTCCCAGTCCGGTTACCATAGCGGGGTAGGTCAAGAGATGTAGCATGAACATAACATCGACACATTCACTGATAGAAAAAGATGCATAGAAGGGAAAGGAGAGGAGAAAAACGCTTAGAAAAAGAAAAGATACGCAGACGGACGGACGGACGGACAGACCGATATAGAAAGAGAAAAATACAGAGTCATTAAGTCCCAAGCCTGGAACCGACAAGGCAGAGATAATGAGTCATAACTAATTCCATTTTTGAAATGCGATATATATATTAGTTCTAGAGTAACCGATTTAAAGGTGTCAAAGTTGAGCTTAATATTATATGTTGAAGTAAATTATTACGACATCTGTCGGTTGGTAAGCTCTTTGACGTCGAAGCCAGCTTACTTATAACGATATCAGAGTGTGAAAAGATAAACCATACAAACGCCTATCTTCAGAAAAGCAATGTAAACAGCATGGATTATTGTATATGTCATCACTGGCGTAAATTTGTCCAAAATATCGTGGGGTGGGGAGATTTGGTTATTTATTCTTTACTTCTTGCACTGGGTGTACAGTCCATCTCAGTTATTGGGGGCACGTTCCCCAGCAGCCCCTCCCGAGTCTACGCCTATGTGTGACAGTTTTATATTCATTTTGAGTACAGAACATTTGACTTCGACCTAATCTTAAGGAAAGTTCAGTCACTTTAAATACTCGCTGCAGTCGATAGCATAGGGGTAATTTGTAGGATTACAAGGGCTAACTGTATCCCACTTTTTGGACTGGGTGTACCGTATCCCCCACTTTTTAAGCAATGCTAATCAATGTTTTATTATTGTGCCTTTCCTGAGATCGCAGTCTCCGCCCTGCTTGTTGTATGTAGACAGAGTGAGGAGTATGTACCATAAAGGTACTTTTAAACACAGGTAAACAGAGAGCCAGACGAACTGAGTCAGACTTTCAAGCAGACTTTCAGCCACACAGGTCACCCGACAGACTGACTGCCGTGACCGGCTCGCAGATCTGGACCACGGCTACACTCTTCTCCATGCGATAAGCGAAAGTGGAGAAGAAATTGGTACCACACCCACTTTCAAGACCGAAGTTACGCCTCTGGTCGATCGGAAGAAAATTTAGTAAAGTTCTGACTGTTTAATTGTGCAGGACTATTAGGTGATGACTAATTCGAACGATTGTTATTTTCATAAATTAATAATTGTATGTTTAAATGGCTGGTTAGACACCGTGTCACAACAAAGATGATTAGCGTCGGATTATAGTAAGGAAATATAGGATTAATCAATCAATCAGTCATCAATCAACTAAGCATTTATGCAGCGCCCTTCAGGAAAACTAAAATAGAAGCAAATGTAAGAGAGAATTTAATTAAAACATCTACAAAGCAAAACGGAACAAAATAATTTTTAGATAATTGAATTATGTAAACTCTCTACGTTAAACGAAAACAGCTTTATCAACAGTTGACTTGAAGTACATGTAGTAAACGCTAGGATATTAAACGAGATGTCGAAACTATTTAATAGAAATTGCCCCTATCGCTAATATAATTTACACTGGTTTTATTCTTCTGTGAAACGGAAGATGGTTATAACACTGCTAACAAAATTATTAGTATTAAAACCCACTACCTCATTTCTCTCTCTATTGTAGTGCAATCTATGGGAAAAATAGAACTGTCCCCAGCCGGGATACGGACAAGTGAAATCCAAGTGATTGAACTCAGAATCTAACAGCTCGATGCCGTTGTGCGCATCATTTATCACAATTCTACCATGAGTATCGGCGCAATACACACCACACCATGCACCAAGTGACGGCTTATACTGCTGTTCAATACTCCCGTTCGCATCGATCTCAGTTAATAGGCCTGCAGTTAGTAATGGGTCGTTATAAGCAATCAATACATGGTTTCCATTTGATTTATGAATTATTCTGTCACCAAATCTCAGCCCAAATATTGGGTTTAATTGGGTCAACGCTAGGGTATGCTGCAAGGAACCGTGCGCGTCATATGTGATCAATGCCGCAGGAATCTGTCCTTGCTGCTCTGCAAGGATTATTAAGCTGCCATTGTCGGAAACGGATATAGTAGGATGCGGACTCTTTAGATCACTGATCCATGGTGATATGTTAAACTGATGTTCTTCATTTTTCGTAATGCGTAGGATTGAAGAACAATACGATTCCATATCTAGGCAATGTACATAGACGCAGTTTGACACGTTGCAAGCTACTATGTCCACTGGAAATGTTCCTGGTAGCGGGAAATCGTTAATCTCTGCCATGTTGTTGCGATCGTGAACTTTAATACTGTATTGAAATTGCTGATTATCTTGTCTGCAGGTTGCAAATATTCCGTCTTTCAATGTAATGACTTTGAAGACGCGACACTGGATCGAACATTGATGCAAAATTTCCACACGAATCGTCTGCTGAGCTAAAAATATTACTGTATTATGTGAATTGCGCAAACGAAGTGTCATGTGTTAAACAAATTGTTCTAAAAAAGGACACAGATTTATCAAACTACACATTTGCATGCGTTTATACGTGGAAAGAAGGCAAATGAACAATAAACTAAAAGCTTAATAATCCTGAAACGTGAGAACGGAACTAGTGGATGTCTTGTCGACACCGTTTTCTATACGGAATTAAATGCAAATTATGTTAAAACTACTAACGAGCAGGGCATATTTTAACTGTATAACTAGTGGGACAAATGGCGGTGAGGAGCGTATTGGGGTGGTAGTGATTAAAGAAGGTAATTCCAATGATAAAATCCCTTTTACGAAATGCAGGTTTCTAGCTATTGTGCATTTATATATGCATGTATGTGAGTATTTATGTATGTATGTATGTATGAATGTACATAAGTATGTTTGTATGTATGCATGTATATGCATGTATGCAGACACTTAATGTTACGCCTTTACGCCTCAAAGGCGCTGCTTGCCTGCTAGTCTTAGAGGCGCAAAGGCTAACCAAGGATAACGAGTTCTTCTGTTAACAACCACGCCCAAAGTCGCCACAGAAGGGTTGTCGCACATGGCAGATCCCAACCAGCAGAGTCGTGATCAGAATGAGGGTTAACGATCAGAGCTCCGCTGCTGGCAGTTTGGTAACTGCTGAGAACGTGTATATTGTGAACGGCCTGTTATTGCAATGGTAATTGTTGTCTGACATTTATAAACCGCCACAAATAATATAGATTTTAGGCTCTTGCGAAACTATGGAAGGACAAATTGAGGAGCTCGAGCCGCAACTCCAAGAAAGGCGATTCCAACTGGTGGGCCCAACATAGGCAAAGCTTCTGGACTGAGTTGTAGCAGTACGCGTACGAGGGACAGTCAGGAGTCCATGGGCAGCCGATCGAAGGATGTCACGACCCGGGACCGAGGACCCTGAAATGCAGAAGTGCACCCATAAGCCAGCGATGCGCAATCTTCGGACGTACGGTCGCTCGAGGCCGTCACAAGGAGAATTGGGGGCTGTGGACAGCTTATCTAATTATCATGTGTTTGCGGTCGTGTGTATAGGCCCCTACTAATTCATAAATAAGGAAATTGTGGAATTCTATTCTATGAAGAACAAATATTATCCTTGAAGTCACTGCCAGGAAAAACGACAACTGTATGCTTTCGACAAGAGTTATGGACAAACGAGTCTTCTGATAATGGAAAGCGATGAGATACAACTGGATCACATTTCAAATGCATTCTTTTCTGCCGTCCTTGTAATGCAATGTAAAATCTCTCAGCGCCAAACAAAAGCCACGTCAGGGAGACTAGCTTCCTACACCGGTGCTATATCAGTTTAAACATCGGCGCTATATAAAATCAAGTCCACTATATTCAGGTTGTTTGGTGTCAGATCAGAACCCGCGGAGGTCAAGCCGAGGAAGCAGCATTTATGATATAGTGACATGGTGGAAATCGTTGATGATGGTGATTGGGGGTGGTGGTGGCGCAAAAGTAGAATCAGGATAGGATAGCTTTAAGAGTTTGGTTTTCAGTCGTGGGTGGACAGCTGGAGAGGAAAAGGCAAGCGGCGGAGAGGTGAGATTGACAGTCGTAATGAGAAGAGGAGAAACTGGCGAAGATCTTTTGAGAGTTCGTGTGGGAGAGAGCTGGTGTAGCGTAGCAGAATTTTAGCGAGGAAAAGACTACATCGAGGGCCAGAAAAGATGTAATGAAAATCGAGTAGACCTGGGTGGTTGGATGATGAATAGATGGCGAGCGTAAGAGGGTTGAGAGGTTTGAAGGGCGTTGTAGGTAAGACTGTAATAGATACAACGTTGTAATGGATGCGCTGAGGGATTTTTAGCAAGTGGGGTGATTTGAGAACAGACTCAACAGAGGTTATGTGATGTCCTCGATATCCTTCATAAGGACAATAGTCTAGAATCTTGAATACGTCTAAATGTCTCGAGGAGTGTCCATTGTGCCTTTTTGTTATTCCTTTATTAATTTTGTGCTGGAAAAGATATGGTACTGAAGCTCGTGAAAATGGCCGCCAGTAACATATTCGTAACAGTAGGCCTACCCTATTTCTCTGTTGATTAAAAAATCTTATTTCCCATCACAATATATTTTTTTAAACCTAATAGGAGATATTTAGCATGCCGTGATGAGAATATAAACCCTTAATGCGGCCGACATTAACAAAAAAGGTTGCACCCCTGCCCTAAGGTGTGATGGAGCAGAGCCAACAAGACAATTATGCGTAAGGGTCAGGATCTGAAACTGGAAACGTTGCTGGATGGAGAACCAGTGCAAAGTACCCACATAAAGCATAATGGAAGCTAAATGGCCAACCCTGGAGTCCAATAAGACGGACAGCTGCATTAAGAACAGACTGAAGCTTCGAAATATTACCTAGTGAAAGCCCAGCAAAGATAGCGTTACAAGAGTCCACCTTGGTGCAGATAAGGACGTGAATTAAAGTAGTAAAGCCATGAAAGAAGCGTTTGGTTTACAGCGTCGTATCATCCGTGATACGGCGCTGATGAAGGTAACACGTCATAGTAAGAATTACGACTGACATACACATTGACCGCATTTCAGATTTAAGATGTACAGGGTGCGGCAAAATAAAGTAATCCTCTGCAGTGTGTTGCAAATTCTGTAGCAACCGCTTAGAATTTTTATATAAAACTTGGTAATGATATTGTCTGTTCACATCTACATATAACTTCCAAATGTTATTTAACAATCTTGAAATATGACAAAGTTATGTTATTTCAAACACGACACCCCCCACGATTTTGCATGGTTAAAAATAGTTACTTTGTAAAGAAACAAGAAAAATAAATGGTACAACTTGAAATATTTTTACAACAAAGCTTTACGAATTGCACTTTCAAATTTACATTAAGTGTTCAAAGTGTCCACCATTGGCCTGCACGCATGCCTTCAGCCGTTTGGTAAAGTTCTTGATGGCCTTGTTGATCGGCGCCTGTGGCATATCGTCCCATATTGACTGCAAAGCGGCTTTCAACTCGGCGATTGTCTTTGGCTTCGGCTGGAGTTTGTGATACCTTTCCAGCATGGCTCCCCACACGTGATAGTCAAGGGGGTTGAGATCTGGGGAATTTGGTGGCCACTGGTCCTTCTCAATGATCTCAGGACAGTTTGCGTGCAGCCACTCCTGCGTGACACGTGCCGTGTGCGCTGGAGCGCCGTCCTGCTGGAAAATGCACGTTATAAAGCGTGGGCTTGTCTCTGTTAAAATTGCATAACTTAGTCAATTGTTGTGATAATAATTATAATGTAATTTGGCAATTGTACGTAGATATGAATGACCAATGGCCGTGTAAATTTTCTTATAAAAATCCAACTTCGTTCTTGAGATATCAACCAAACACTGCAGGGGATTACTTTATTTTGCCGCACCCTGTAGTTATTCATGTGCACAAATAAAGTTAATTTATTTATTATAATGAACTAACCAGTTCCATCTAGAGCTCTGCGAAGTTCATTTCGAAAGAAGTTGGTCGTAAGTGTGCTGCTCCAATGCGAACAGACCGATCGAAGTCTGCTTATCACCAGATCAGCTTTTTCTTTCCACGCACTTTTGGCCAGCTTCATATCCTTCACTTCCATTACTATGGCTTTAATTAGGATAGACTCAAGTAGCTCGATCGGTAGATCTTGTAGCTACAGGTTCAATGAAAAGATATCACATCTGCTCACACATTTCTTTAGAACTCATCATAAACACAAATCAATTAAATCAATTAAATCAATTAAAGAGCTTTCAACCGAAATATGCAAAGAGGGGATTCTTTTGAATAAACACATATTAGAAGGTTAAGCTCAATAGAAACATGAGAACGAACTGTATGATAGTTAAGTGGCGTCTCCATAAGTTTATGACAAAGGCCAGTAGGTAATGTCGAACCTATCTTTCTGCCCGCATCCAATTCAAGGTCCTCATCATTGTCTCTAAGGCTCAACTTGGTTTCGTTCCGAAATATTTATGTGACTTAATTCATCGCCCTCACTCTGCTGCTTCTCTTCGTCCTATTCGTTCATCTGACCGTTTGGACCTCCTCGTTTCCCGTGTCAGGACTTCTCTGGCTCAATCTAGGTCTTTTGCTTCCATTGGCCCTGCCCTTTGGAATGAGCTTCCTCTGTTCGTTCGTTCTTCTATTCTCTCAGGTAACGTCTCTTCCTCCTTTACCTTTCTTAAAACTTTTTTTTTTCTCTCGGGGTCTTTCGCACTTGGAGCGCTTCTGAATGACCCGCCCGCTAGAAGCGCTTTATAAATATCCGAATACAATACAATAATTATCTTTGCCGATTTGATCTTTCATGGTTTTATTAATCAGCATAAAAGTCATTCCTTTTTTCCTTTGGAGGTTTTAATTACTTTCAAGATTTTCAAAATAATTTGCCTTTTAGACCAATTTTTAACTTGTAATCTGTCCTAGTGTTGACATGGGATGCAATATACATAGCGAGAAAGACGCTTTGTAAATGTCCGAATACAATGCAATACAATTAAGAGACTTGGTTCAGCATGTTGAAAATGGCGATCGTAGAATTATATGACAGTAATGAATTGACGCTTAAGGGAAGAACGAGGAGTCGCTAAAGTGACAGGATCGATATATCTGTAGAATGCAGCTTCATCTTCCGTTTAGAACCAACAACGGATGTGATGCATGGACACAATTTGGTGTCTTCTTGTAAAATGTAAGTAGGCCCATTTCTAAGTGTTAATAAGGCTATATTTACCCAAAAAAGCATAGAAAGTGTACACCTTTAAGCCACACTATTCCAGCATGTCGCAAAGCTTAGATCCAGACAAAGTATGACTATAATTTAATGCTATGTATCTTACCATTGTGTCGCTAGATGAGGTGAGTTTTGCACGTTTAGCATTGTCTTCGTGTTGCAATACTGCTGCAAAAGAAATAAATATATTTATCCCGAATACAATTCTTTGCCTCAAAAGTTGTATATCATTTAGATATGAATCTATAATGTAGCCACGCTAAACATACATTAGTCTCGTGTGTTTGCGCAAACGTTCCTGAATACGCGTAACTAGAGAAATGATATTTTGCTACATGATTCTGACTAGCATCATAAACTGTTCATTATGGGATACTGATTGGAGCTTTTTAAAAAACCAGAATGAACTATTAGAGTCTTCCTTGGATTAACTTACTGTCTGATCCTTCGGTCTTTTGCTCTTCATTACCAATTTCAGCTGATGATCGTTTCTTTGACATGACCAAAGGGAATCACTGGGATCTGCAGATGAACAAACGTCGCGGCTCTTGCCACAATCAACATCAATATTGCAAGCAACGGCAAATGGATATACGTAAAAGATCGAAGGAGAATAGCAAACTCAGGTCTGTTTGCAAACGTATGCCGCCATGTAGATGAATTACAGGAAATAAAACAGCTAAAAATATATTTCAAATTAAAGAATCGAAGCGAGTGAATCTATTAAATATAATTATAATGACGTCTTGAAACCAATACTGTGACGTCACGCAAAGGACATGTTTTACAGTTTGTATTTAACAATAATTATTATAATTGATATATAATAGTTATATGAAATATATCACGCATATAATATCATATAATAATAATTAATAGGGCATAATATTGTTGCCAAATTTTATTATTGCTTACTTTTTATTGTTTAAATTCATTGTTCATCCTTAATTTTAATTATTTAGTATTATTGATATTTTTATTGTTATAATCGTTATGGTTGTTCTTACTTTCAGCCCAGATGGAATATCCTAAGGGTAAGATGAAGATACATGAAGCATGTTTGAGACTTGTTGCATTTAGGATGGCTAGTCTTCTCTCATCTCGACGGAGGCGTCTTGCTAACCAATAATAATTGTGTCGAAGTGGTGGATGGCTACAGAAGGCGTTTAAATAGGAATGAAGATTCCTGTTTGTCTCCGAAAACTTTAGTTTAGTAATGACTAAGCTTTTGATGAAGCTGAAGTCTTCTGGTTCATGGACAATGTTAGTTGTGAAGGCCACTGGAACAAAGCAGTATGCAGATAGACTTTCAGTATATTTTTGCCATTGTTTACGCTGCTGCGATGGGAGCATCAACCTCAAGACTTCAGCTGTTCTGCTAGACTAACTTGATGAATTTACGATATTGTTTGATTTTGGTCTATGAACGGATATTCAACAAGACAAGCAGTTATCTGACCCACTGACTACACTGCTACAGCCTAGGTCAGATATTAAATCCTCGAAATAAGCCAGCACGGATTTTGGTTATTGTTCAACGAGTCTTTCAAAAAGGAGAATCCGCCAATGCAGTAAATATGGATGGATCCAGAGTTTAACGACATCTTATAGTAACAAAGGCTGTTGACGTCGACAGAAATTTGTTAGGCTTATTACAACTCTATAATTACGAAGAGCACGAGGCATATGACAAAATAAGCTTTGTGAACGTAACGGCCCTTGTTGTCAAAATATGTCCTTAAATTATATGTGCTTGGCTTTCAAGTGGCGCTTTAGAAGTTTGGCGATTACGATTACGACGATTACGATACGACAGAATGTCGTTAGCAACAACTAACCAACTAATCACCGGCTCATCTCTACGTATTTACAAACGGTGTAGGCAGGATAGGAGTCAATGGTCTTGGCAGCCATAAGATGTCGTTTAACACTTGGAATTATAACTATGCTTATCCTTCTTACTTGTTGTGGCCTTACGAATTATAATCGGTTTTCGTTATCGTTAGGGACTTCAAACGGGCTTAACCTAACTTACTTAGGTGGCGATCAGGCTGAAACAAACGAAAGGAAAATGCATTTTCAAAATGTGTTTAACCGTCTTAGGACGGGCAAAGACCTTCCCGCCTTTTTGCCAGCTGTTGCCGCTCATTCGGGAACGATAATTATTTTTAATATATTTAGGTGGCGAACAGGCTGAAACAAACGAACGGAAATAGGCCTGCATTTCAAAATTGTTTTCAAACCATTTTAATACGAGCAAACTTCTAGCAACAAATAGTTTATCCCGTTCACAATGGGTGTTTGTCGTTATAGACTAGAAACTGATATAAAGTGCGTTGCTGTATTAGACACCTTTAAATTGTTTCTGTGCGATAATATAAATTACTTATTTTCATCCAATCGCAACCTCACTTGTTCTGGTCTTTTTCGTCATAATTATATCACCCACACTCCGCCACTACCCTACCAGTGGTAGCGGTAATGCCAATCTCAAAAAACGTTTTCGTTCAATCGCTGACTCGTATTACACAGGCACAAAATGTACAGGCAAGGGCCATCCATATATTGCGTATTCATGGAGGGGTAGAGGGTAACCAAAATGCATGTGCTTGCGCATGCTTGCTTATGAGGGGTGGGGTCTACTGATAATGTACGTACGCATAGGAAACGGGGGTCTTCATATTGATTGGCCTTCAAGTGAGCTAGAGTTCAGTCTTTCCAGCCATCCGGTACTATCAGAGGACTGTGGGAGAGGTGTCACTTGTATGCCACCTTTCCTCTGAACGCTATTCTTATATGATCTTATCTGATCTCATCTTATATGATTATTTATAAAGCGCCTCTCACAGTATAGTCTATTCAGTGTGTCAGCCCCGAGGGAAATGAAAGGTCTTTAGGCAGCGGAGAGAAGAGGGCAAGATCCCAAGCCATATCTTGCTACGGAGAGGGGCCTATTATTAAACTATCACACAACTCAGCAGTGAGTCCATGGATTACTCATTCTTCAATCTGGCCTAAGGTGCAGACAGTCGGTGCCTGGACCTGTGGTACTGACACATTCTGCAGCTGGTCCTGGGCGGGGGTGCGTCAACCGTGCGTACGAAGGTAGTGGTGGTGGAAAAGTACGTGTGCGTAAAGGGAAGGTCCAATTTTCCCGGATTTTTGCGTACGTAATATATGGATGGCCCCCATGGTGGGCGTCAATGGCCTTGACAGTCACAAGATGTCGTTAAACATAGCATAGGCCTAATGTAATATTCTCATTTCCAAAGTTTAACGACGTCTTATGCAAAAGGCCGTTGTCTGTTGACGTCCTCAATGATAAGAATTGTATTTCAGTCCAGTTTAGGAGAATTTATTCCACAATTTTTGCTAATATGCAGAAATCGCAAACTTTGACTATAATAACCACCGTAGTAGCTATTAGATCGAACATAACA
The DNA here is from genome assembly GCA_963556255.1 of Allolobophora icterica. Taxonomy (NCBI): domain Eukaryota; kingdom Metazoa; phylum Annelida; class Clitellata; order Crassiclitellata; family Lumbricidae; genus Allolobophora; species Allolobophora icterica. The sequence continues at coordinate 9,385,396 of OY744610.1, forward strand.
ACCCAAGGTATGTGATAAATACATCTTGCTACTGATTCGCTAGAGAACGTGCCCGTGCGGCGAAACGCATAGACTAGATTTAATTAAGTTCAGTAGATGTCGCATTGGTAATGTAAAGACGTAGAGTTCCTATTTAATGCAAGGAATAAATTAATTGATGTCATTTGTAAATGATCTCAACCAATAGATATAAAAGGTAAAAATAGTGCTAAAATGTTCATTAAATGTAGGGTAATAATAAGTGATCAAGTATGAGCCAAGTGGAGGACTCTTGACAAAACCGTTATTGTTCTAATAGTAATCCTAAGAGATTTTCCAAGTTCATTTCATCTATGTTTTTAAAGCTATGTAGGTTAGTTGTATCTTTTAACCAAGGGGCAGGGTGTTTAGAACTAACTAAAGTGTTCTTAATATTTTTCCAGTTTTTATAGGCAATCATAGGTATAGAATTGAAACAGGTGTGTAATTCTGGGTTTTCAGCTAGAAATTCTTGCCAGAGCTTATGAAGTGTTCTTTTAAGTATAGTTTTCTTATCGAATTTATTTTCGTAAATAAGAATCAAGATGGGTCTATCGATGGTATTATTTTTGGTTTTATAGGACAATAGTGTAGTTCTATCTACAAGTTTAAGTTTATCAATAGCTTTATTTAGAATTAATTCCGGGTATTCTCTTAGTTTAAAAGCATTATACATATTTAGAAGCTGGTAAGAGGCTGAGCTTAAAATGTAAGAGAGTTATAGTAGAGGCAGTATTTCGAGATCGTCGTTTTAAACTTGTGAATAAACGTATGAACTGCTGCTGAGCGTCGTCTTAGTCTTTCTTCGGTCCATCGGCCTATGGCCGGGCTTGTCATCAAGCACGGAGATGCTCCGCCCGGTCGTCTTAGGAACGCGCCGATAATGTACGACGCGAACCGATCTACTGCAGACACGAGGGTCAACCACCCTACAGGCAGACACTACATACATCAACCTCGTCATCAGCTAGCTACGCTACATAATATTAAAACTTTAATGATGAGCGTGTACTAAAAGTGACTGGCAGGCAATTTTCAAAGAAATTTCCACTGGTGGGGATATTTTGAAAAAGGACCTTTTTACCCGTAATTTTAAGTCAACGAGCAGTGAATCAATGAAACAAGTAAAAAGAATTTTTGTTGTTTAAACATGTATATTGGATTTGAAGCAGTTTATTGCTTCAAATCCAATTTGATAACTTATTTAAAATAAGTTATCAAATTATCAAAACGAAACAATTAACAGTTGTAATTTTGCAGAGGATTATTTGAAGTCCAACAACAAGCATTGCACAACTGCAGACAAGAATAAGTAAACATAGAATATCACTGATTACTGAAACAAGATAAATGTTAAAGAAACTAGAAAAATTAATCATTATTAGTGAGGATTTCAACTTCAAGCCTCAAGGTCATAAAAAAATAAAATCATTTCATCATTTCATCATTGGTGGCAAAAACTGGCTTAATTCACTGGTGGGGAGAATGGCCAAGATTCTTTGGGAATTTTCCCACCAGTAACATGCTAAAAGAAATCCTCTGGTGACTGGGAAACCAATGCAGTTGGTCACTTAAGTTTATAAGCTAATAGATTTTATTTCGTTTCAAATCAACTTAAGACTTATAACTTCAAATTGCTAACCGGTGGTCGAAACGGTGGGGCCTTCGTCTCTCTAAAACAACGGAATACGTTATGCTGAAGTCTTGTTGAGATTTCGACAATATTCTCACAAATGGACTTCCTACATTCGGGATCTTTGCTTTTGGGACTGTAAGCTTAATCCCACAATTATGGGTTGCACGATGCATTTAGTTTCCAGTTTTAAAGGACAGCTTGTGGCTGCCAGGACCATAGCGGTTGGCGTCGACCTTATATTATATTCCTGCTAAACACTAGAAAGGTTTTGTATTTAATAGGACGTTTGGAGGGAGTACAACATTCATCGGTATCTTATGGTATCGAAGACCGTTGCAAAGAGAAGGAAGAAATTGTGTACAGTTTTCACTGTTAGTTAATGTTACTAATGTCCTTAAGTGAGCGAGACCCAAACCTTGTGATAATAATTTTTTTTATTGAAATGAAGTATTTATAGCGTCGGAAATAAATCATTTGAAGGTGTTCAACGAGAGCCTTACAATGTATCCAGTATAATGTGTTTAGCAACATCTTGTGGCTGTGGCTGACGTCGACCTCGCTTGTGGTTATTACAAAGAGCAAAATATTAATTGAATGGTAATTGAACATTTTTTAGCGCCGCTCACAAAGTAAAACAAATCCGAAGCACAATCTGCTTTAGTCTAAATTACGACGTTAAATTTCATTAAGAACTAGTCTACTACATTGGAATCGGATTTTAGAGATTTGTAAAGCGTCTAAGACAGCCACGAGATACATCGTTGAAGACTGGAAACTAATTCATTCATTCATATCGGACATTTATATAGCGCCTCTTTAGGAGAACTAGTAAGAGGTACTCCCGACTCCAGCTCGGCTGAATAGAGTGTTCTTAAGGCGAGAAAAAAACGTGGCAGCAAAGGTACTGGGGAGTAAGCGGATCGCTAGGGGAAGGTTATTCCAGGTCAGAGGGCCAACACCTACCAAGCGCTATGCTGCCTGGTAGCTGTAGGCCTACGGGCAAAAAGGAACAAAGAGCAACTCTTTTCAGACGAGCGAAGGGATCGTGGGCACCGCGTGCTGAGAGTTCAGAGTATACTGTAGCTATAATATGTCATTAAACATTGGAATACATACATAACCGATGTTCCTACATTTAAAAAAGCATCCCTTAATATAAAGTGCTTTGCTGTATTAGACACCTTAAAATCGGCTCTTTACAATGCTATAAATATCTTATTTTCGTTTAATCGCTAGTGATCCAAGGATAATGCTCTGATATGATTTATGTATTGGAAGAAGTATTATTACATTGTATAGTGCTGCAATAATTATGTGCGGCAATACAGGAAATATACAGGTAATTGTGATCAGTACCGTCTTAAGGCATGAGCACGCTGGGCAGTCGCCAGAGGCTCCACGTTTCTAGGGGCCCCAAATTAGCAAGATCCAAATAAAATAGAGGTGAGTAGACTGAGTACACGCAACCGGTTAGTTGTCCGAAACAAATTAGAGGTGAGTAGGCTATATGCTATCGGTTATTTTTTCAGAAAAAAAAAGATTTTAATACATATATTTTGTGAGGTAAGTATACGGTTCCTGTAGGTGAGTAGGCCTACACCCTGCATAACCGCGAATAACCTCGGCTACAGCCCAGGTGTTTAATATAATACATGTACATACCAATAAGTGTACATACGAGTCAAATATTCAAATGGAACTTGGCAAATAAAGTGTAGGCCTAGCTACTATTCAGAGGCATTCAGCTAACGATAGCCTATATTAGTTCCGTCCTTTCAAATTCTGACCCATCTGTACATCTTCGCCTCTCTTCCCAAGGGGTTGTATTTGAGTACACTGAGTTTCAAATGCTAAATGGATTAAAGAAAAGAAATCTTCAGTTCTCTTAAATATAAAATTATTAATCTGGTATAAAATCAGCGGTATGATAATAGTTAGACCTGTGATCCTACATTGGTATCCGACGCTGGATGATCTTTGACGCCAAGAATTTTTTGATAACAACCTTGAGCGAGCTGCTCAGTTGACGGAAATGGAGGGTCATTTATTTCCCCAGAGTCATTTTGTAGAGCCAATAAGTGCGTACCATTCTCATTACACCAGTCGCTCAATTATTTAATCCTTAGAGTATTTGCCCGTCATATATATGGCGCGTCGACGGGTAGAAACGTGGCTCACGATTTAAACGTAATCGTCGCTTTTGATGACTTACTTCATTCATGGGACAACGACTTTTTGAGGGACTGTTTACCAACAATATAGTATTTTCTCGCTTTATTACGTCGTGTGGACTGTTAGAAAAAATTATCAGGGACAATTTACGAAGAAAACAGTATTTGCCCTGTATTGCACACGACCAATCTGTATTTAGGCTAACGAGTCTTCGCCTCGTCTTTGCTCCTCCTCCCCCTCAACCTGCCGTCAGATCGTGTGCCATAATGAGGGAGTGAAGCCTGGAGGGAGAGAGGGAGGGAGGAGAGAGTTACTAACTGCTGTTTAGCAGGTCGGCCAGATAGACATACAGACGCATTCATAGACAGAACAATAAGGGTTATTAACCGTTCCTCCAATTGGCCTTAGGGACGTCGGCCAATGGCCTGTCAGGTATTGGAATGCGGCCAAGGGCCTGTCAGGTAAAGAACATTCCAAAGCATTTATCTTGCGATCGACACACAGAGCTAGGAAATTATATAATTCTGTGCAGAATTAAGTTTACTTTTTGGCTGGCATAGAAAACACCAATAATCATCAGCAAACAACGATAAGAGAATACAAGACCATGATCAGTTAAATAGTAACACGCAATGAGTCATTTTTATAAAATTGAAAAGACAGGATTTAAAGGTGTCTAGACCATCGACCTATATTAGTGGACGTAGAGTAGACCAGTACATTGCCTTCTAGATTCTGACGCCTGCTTATTATGTTAATGAGCTCTGCCTGACGTCATGGTTGGCGAAAGCTTACTATCTGCCATCGACGATTAGGTGACCCGACCTACTGCGCATGCGCACACGAGAGAACCATGACGTCACAGGCATCTTTGCATGCAACAGGCCAGGCCTCAATTTGAATCTCTTACGCTATGTCCACCTAATATAGGTCGATGGTCTAGACAATCTTATTTAAATGTCACTAGTGTCTGTGTTTCGTACTCGTAATAGTAAACTCCAAACTTCTAAAGCGCCACTCGAAAGCCTAGCGTTGGGCACAAGCTTATTAACGAATCCTTCGTCAGGTCAGAGGGACTTTCAGAAAGTTAGTCAAAAGGAGGTCAGTGTCCGCTTTCCAGGAATCAGATAAAAAGAGAAGGCAGAGAACTGCTAAGGCGGGTGTCACTTAGATAGACAAGAAATTGAAAGGTGGAAGAACAGATGAATCAGGGTATGAATTCTTCACTGTACGAGCAGTGATGGAGTTAGAAGCTATGTAGAGAAATAGGGGAGATACAGGCCTACTGCCCGATAGGTGAGAGAATAAAAGGTGTTGAAACTGACCCCCCTATGTTTTTGTAGTGTATATTTCAAAAACCTTATTCTTCTCTCGGGGCCTTCGCACTTGGAGCGCTGCTGAATGGCCTCAACTGGTAGCGACGCTTTGCAAATCTCCAAATACGATAAAATACAATATAATAACATGCATTAATACAAAACCTGAGAAAGAATGGTTATATAGGAGAAGAGGACCCTGTTTAAAGGTATGTATTACAGCTCAAGACTGTTGACGTCTCCAGTCTTAAATGGCTTCGTGTGCCTTCTTGACGTTGACGTAAACCTTATATTAATTTATTCATTAGCATTGTACTCATATTAACCGTCTCAAATGCTGGTTCTACAAAGTGTGCGCTTTAAATAGCAAAAGCTAAAAGCGTTTAAAAGGTGTCTTATTATAACCGCCCAATTTTGTAGTAGTTTCCGTTTTCTGAACTACATCTGGCGGCTGCTGGAATTATCCAGTCAGCAAAAGATTATCGACATTTAATAGGTCAAATATGGGTCACTAACTATCACAGCTTTTAAGAAGAAGCTAGGGAAATTGGGCTATTAAGTGTTCGAGATTAATTTGCAGTGGTTCTAACACAGACTACACGTCTTCTGAACCACTTAAAACCCTTGTTATGTTATGCTATGTTGTGTTAACTGTTCTATACAGGAATGCTTTGGCAAGGTTAAAGTTTACTTAACCCTGCTAGCGTGATATAAAATCTATGATTGGAACTGTTTGAACCCCGGTATAAAAGTAATTTTTGCCTTCGTTACGTGGTAAAAACCTCCACTCTAGATCCATAAAATGCTGAATAATTGTTTACTCATCAAAGAGGAAGTGCTTTACAACGTTACATTCAGTCGATTATCTTACTAGTTTCCCCTTTTTAGCGACATCTTGTGGCTTGGAAGAAAAGAGAAGAAAAGCCCCTAAGCGAGACCTTACGCAGCCATGGGTGTAAAATGTTAACGACTTCATTTTCTGAGGCAGGCAGGCAGGTAGCCAGCCAGCCAGCTATAATGAGCGTCTTAGAGCCTGCACTGAACGCACAACCGATTAATCGCAATCGGTCATAACAACAGGATAACATTGAGCTGTTGCTACCAGCAGTTCAGCGAGTAGCTGTTACTGCAGTATCAGTTAGGCCACAGCAGATGGTAGCAGTTGTATAAAGTCCTAAGAGGCTTCTTTAAAAATGCACGTTGTTCTTTGCACTGATACCAAGCCACGTGCTTATAACTGGGAATGATTGCTCCATGTGATTAAACGCTGAAATTTACCATAGGAAATAAAACGATTTCCAATTGGACACCTTTTATTAAAAATACAGTTGTTCTATAATTATCGTGAATTGAGTTCAGTAATAATTTATTGCTGTTTACAATTTGACTGTCGCCTTTGAAGTAGGCCTAAGTAAGGAACTATTATGCTTATAATTATTAAGAGAGATGTTCATGATATAGACACATGTAAGTATATCGTAGCTCTATGGCAGAAGAATATGATAGATAAATAACGAGGATTGCACTATGCTCTAATTGCGTTCCATTACTATTACATTCTTATGCAGTATGAGAATTGAAGAAAAAAGACTGGGGGGGTTGGACCTTGATTCATATGGAGTTTGGGTGTGCAATGAAGACTTTATTATGGTGTCCTAAGAAAGACTAGGGGGTTGAACCCCCAACCCCCCCCCGACAATTCTCACCCTGTTCTTATGACGACATGATATAGATAAGTTCATCTTAGCTCTATGGCAGAAGAATATGAAGATTCCACTATAAAACTCTATTGAGCCAACGGTAAGTAATCAAATAAACGGCTAATAGGCTTAATACAGCCGCAAGATGTCGTTACAAATTGGAAATATGTTATAATATATTATTCTTTATATTGTTTTATAATATTATTATAATATTCTTTAGCAATAATCATCAGCAAACAACGATAACTGTACAAAACCAAACTCAGACATAATTAGCGAAACGTCTTGAGTCATTTTATGGCATTGGAAAGACCAGATTTAAAGGTGTCTAGACAATCTTATTTAAATGTCACTAGTGTCTGCGTTTCGCAAGCGTAATAGTAAACTCCGAACTTCTAAAGCGCCACTCGAAAGCCTAGCGCTGGGCACAAGCTTATTAACGAGTGCTTCGTCAGGTCAGAGGGAATTCAGAAAGTTAGTCAAAAGGAGATAAGTGTCCGCTTTCCAGGTATCCAGACACTGGCGTAAACTTGATCAAAATATTGGGGCATTTGGTTATTCATTCCACACTTCTTGCATTGAATGTACAGTCCATCTCGATTTTTGGGCGGGCACGTGTCCCGGCTGCCCCCCAGAGCCTACGCTTATGGATCCAGATCAAAAGAGGAGGCATATAGCTGCTAAGGTGGGTGTCAACTTAGATCGACAAGAAATTGGAAGGTGGAAGATCAGATGAGTCAAGGTAGGAATTCTTTTCTGTAGGAGCAGTGACGGAGTTAGAAGCTGTGTAAAAGAATCGGAGAGATATAAGCCTATTGCGGGAAAGGTGAGAGAATTAAAGGTGCCGAAACAGACCCCTATGTTTTGTAGTGTAGGCCTATATTTCAAAAACTTTTCCTTCTCTCGAGGCCTTCGCACTTGGAGCGCTGCTGAGTGGCCTCTGCTGGTAGCGGCGGTATATACATCTCCAAATACAATAAAAAGCATTATAATAACATGTATTAATGTTTAAAGGCACATATTGCAGCTCTAGACCGTGGCCGTCGCCAGTCTTAATTGGCTTCGTGTGCCTAACAGTTCGTTGACATAAACCTTATATTAATTTATTAATTGGCATTCAGTTTGACCATTTCAACCGTTGCTTTTCCAAGTGAGCGCTTTAAATGGTGTCTTATTAAAACCGCTCATTTTGTAGTAGCTTCCGTTTTCTGAACTACATCTGGCGGCTGCTGGGATCAGCCAGCCAGCAAGAGATGATAGACATTTAATAGGTCAAATATGGGTCACTAACTGTTCTGTACAGGAATGTTTTGGCAAGGCTAAAGTTTACTTAACACTGCCAGTATGATAATTATCCCTGATTGGAACGTTTTGAAGCCCGCTACAAGTGTTGCCTTCGTTACGTTGTAAAAACCTCCACTCAAAATCCATGAAAAGGGTAAATGTTTACTCATCAAAGAGGAAGTGCTTTGCAACGTTACATTCAGTCGAGTATCTTACTAGTTTCCATTTTTTAACGACATCTTGTGGCTGCCAGGGCCGTTTACGTCATCCATAGAAGAAAATAGAAGAAATGAACCTTCAGCGAGACCATAGATATAAAATGTTAACGACTTCATTTTCTTAGCCTCGGCATATGTGAGCGGTGGCCAATCCTCTCCCTCGCCGTCTCATTTCCCCGCTGACAGCAATCTGTTAATGTACTCGTTATGGCTGAGTTGGTTAGGGGCCCAGGTAGAGCAGAAATCTTGATGCAGATTTCTGCCATGGTAGGACATTGACCTCACCTCTCGGTGAAAAGTCCTGCACAATATCCAGTACATTATTCTGCAGTCAATTTGCCTTATCAACCTTAAATTAAAGAAAAAACCAGTTTTAGCAACGTATTAAACGATGGATGGATCCAGAGGTTAACCACACCTTAAGCCAACAAAGGTTTTTCAAATATGCAGGTATAAGTTTGAACAGTTCTTACCGCTCGTATGGTATAATGCAGCTCGCAGCATGATCATGATGAATACAAAGCTGCTCTTCTGCCTCATAATACGGGGCGAATATCACAATAAATATTATTCTCACCGTTCGAATGGCAATAACATCTAAATTATAACGTTACGATTTCAAGAATCTGATTTCACCTCCTTTTACGTGATGTTCGCTAACATATCATTAGCAAAAAACACCTCCTTTTACGTGAAATTAGAAATATATAAACTTACGTGAAAAGGTGTAATTGATTCGGCTAGTCATCAGAGCTATATTTTGCTATATTATACGATGGTGAGAACTATTCAAAAATAATTGTACACCTTATCCTACGTAATCAAAACTCCATTAATCCAATTTTTGTCGCCTTATGATGTCGGTTACATTTTTGACCTCTTCAAAAGCACGGCAGTGTATACTGCAACTAGCAGTAAAAAAGGTGGGCAGGCAGGCAGGCAGGCAGCCAGGCAGGCAGGCAGGCAGTGATATTTTACTTCTAAAAATAATTCCTAATTCAGTTCTAATTCAGTTCTGAGCTCTTGAATTATACTTCTAATTCTAATTTTACTTCACAAATAATTTTACTTCTAATTCCTATTTTAGTTCTCAAATAATTTTACTTCTGATTTTAGTTTTCAAAATAATTATTAATTTCGGTGCTGTAAAAGTAGGCCCTACCTATGCAACCCTTGCAGAGAGAAGCACACCAAACCTGTCTCGAGAAAAAAAACTTTTTGAAGTAAAACAAGGAGTGAAGCGTTAGTCTAACAATGCTGCTAATTTGAATTTTGAGTCGTGTGGTTATCATTAGGGCCTACTATTCATTACTATCATTACTGAACGAAGAATTATCTAGTATAAGAAAAACTGGGTGGACAACCATATTCAAAACGCTGTGCAGTCGCTGATGGAATTCATTCGAGTCAGTCGGCAAGATCTAATCTGCCCTCATAAGAAAGAACCACGCATCTGCAAAAAGTTGATTTTGAGATAAATGCAAAAAACATAAATTGGTTATTGCCAAGTAGATCCTATATTCACATTCATTTTTGCTTTTAACCAACATATGCAACAAAAAACTACCATTTTTAGGGGGAAATAAATTTTAAATATTTTTTCTCATAAATATTTTAAATGTCAGTAAATGTGTTTTTACTTAGATTTGAAGACCGACGACATAACCCAATAATTGCTAAGAACAACGCATCTGCATAAATTCGTGTTTTAGTGTCGAATAATTCAGCAATTGACTCATATTTCAGGTCACATATATCAAACAACATAGGCGTAATGTGTGGCGGTACGAGGGGTACGCGTACCCCAACTATTTTTTACACGGGGGTACCGTACCCCCACTTTTTAAACAATGCCAATCAATATTTTATTATTGAGCCTTCCCAGAGATCGCAGTCTCCGCCCTGCTTCGTGTATGTAAGAAATTGGTATTCCCTCTTTTTAGACCAAAGTTACACCTCTGGGATACTAGGGGTACGCAGGATATACGTACCCCCAATTTTTGTAACATTGCCAATCAATATTTTATTATTGAGCCTTCCCAGAGATCGCAGTCTCAGCCCTGCTTCGTGTATGTAAGAAATTGGTATTCCCACTTTTTAGATCAAAGTTACACCTCTGGGGTACTAGGGGTACGCGGGGTATACGTACCCCAATTTTTTTAACATTGCCAATCAATATTTTATTATTGAGCCTTGCCAGAGATCGCAGTCTCCGCCCTGCTTCGTGTATGTAAGAAATTAGTATTCCCACATTTTTAGACCAAAGTTACACCTCTGGGGTACTAGGGGTACGCGGGGTATACGTACCCCCAATTTTTTTAACACTGCCTATCAATATTTTATTATTCAGCATTCCCAGAAATCGTAGTCCCTACCTTGCTTCGTGTATGTAAAAAATTGGTACCCCACTTTTTAGACCAAAGTTACGCCCCTTGGGGTACGAGGGTACGCGTACCCCTACTTTTTTTTACTGGGGGTACCGTACCCCTACTTTTCAAACCATGCCAATCAATATTTTATTATTGAGCCTCTCAGAAATCACAGTCTCTGCCTTGCTTCGTGTATGCATGTAAGAAACTGATACCCCCACTTTTCAGACCAAAGTTACGCCTCTGTCAACCATAATTTTAAAGATATGAAACCAGTTATATACAGCTTTAAAAATATTGATATCGCTTATATTTGATCATATCCGACTATCAAAACAGTCTTTGATAGTGAACATGTCACAGAACAGATGAAGAAGAACCACGCTTAGGCCTACTAATCTGCATCTTAGGTCCACAACATCTGATGTCTTAATATCTTGCCAGAATTTTTTTCTATTTTCTGGCAACAGAACGGTCAGTTTAGAAATAGGCCCTTATGTCATCTTTTTTCTCCCGGGGAATCCCTCTCGCCTCAGTTCTTGTATTTGGGTTTTGGACGCCTAATTTGCATATACGTGCAATTAAGATTATCATTAGGCCTACTGCATAAACAATTATGTAAAGAAAATTCTTCACACCGCTCACACTCCTCGTTACCCAGTTTGTAAATGAAATGTTCATCTGCTTTATCACAATGTCATCATGGTCTAGAGATCATAACAGCAGACTACAACTTAATGTTTCGCTGTGAAGTCATCATACATTTCTGTAATAGAAATGTCTGATGGGAAGTACGCCTGTTTGGGCATGCTCCCGACGATAGTGTGATATGGTTGGATGAAATGAATCAATGTGTAATCGGATAAAAAAACAGCCAGACGCATCCCACACCCTCTGTACTTAGGCCTATCCTCTCCACACATTTTATCATATCGTCTTTCTGACTCTTTAAAGTTAAATCATAAAAACCTCAACCATGTAAGCCTACAAAACAATCTGGGTCTACTCGAATCCCCGAAACTAGGTAAAATGCAAAATTGATCGAATTCCCGAAAACAGCCAAGCGCTCGAAACCTGAAAACTAGTATGGATTAGCCGGACAATATCCTGTATAGAATATTTGAAAATGTATCTAAAAGTTAGATTTACACAAATAACTTTGTTGTAACTTGGAAAATAGATTTCGGAGATCCGACGGGAATTAGGGTGTCGGGAATTCGCTAGGCACCCAAAACAATCACCCGTATTCACAAACAAAGTAATGATAAATCATTTAAAACATTTAAAACGTTTGAAATTACTATATTTTTTGTTGCTCAAATTTCACTTAATCTCACGGCGTGATGAATAATGAACACCACCAAGACGGATTAAAATTACAGTCTTAAAAATAATTAATTATCGCTGAGATTCGTAAAATTAAACGTAATAATTGTCTGGAAGTAGTAACTGCGCATGCGCGTGGCCACGTATCTGCAAATAGCGCTGTCTGTTACTAGCAATAAACAACGCATGTCAGATGCGTGGTTCCTACTTAGTATTTGATACGAAGTGTGCAGATACGTGGGTTTAACGAAGGCTGGTTCTCTATGATCGCATCAAGATAGGAGGTTCTTACTTCCTACCAAGGTGTAAGACCACTAATACATGCAGAAACTGCATCTAACTCAAAACGGCCAAATTTTCAGTTACGTGGTTCTTTCTTATGAGGGCAGTAATGCTCTTAGGTTATGCCAGCTTTTTACCACTCATCTATTCCCCTTCCAAGACTTATATTGCTTGTATTTCTCCAGCTAGTGCTGTTCCACAAATTCCATCATTTTCCCCGTTTAGTACTTGGCATGTAGATCTGTCTGCACATGTAGTTTCGTCGAAATGATAAAACCAAAATTGGGCTATCTCGCTTCCTTCCGGTCAACATTCTCGATAAACTCGTAATTTTACAATTTAACGATCAAACCCGAAATAAAATGGCGTTTGAAACTGAGGTCGTTGGTACGCTATTAAGTGGGGACAATTATTAAACAACGAAGACCAAAGATAATAGACATGGTATGCGCAGCGTCTTCATCTCAACCGAAGTTTTCCAATGGATTTTGTTTGGAGCGCGGTGCAATTTTACCGGTACTCGCCTTCATCTCAACTTAAGTTCCACAAGAAGTAAAATGATTTTACTTCTGAAAATAATTCCTAATTTCGTTCATAATTTTAGTTCGGCAAATAATTCCTAATTCAATTTCTAATTTCGTTCTTTCTGCTGAAATAATTCCTACTTTTACTTCTAGTTTTCGTTAACGAAATCATTTATTTTTACTTCTAATTTTAGTTTTCGTTAACGAAAATATCACTGCAGGCAGGCAGGCAGGCAGGCAGGCAGGCAGCAGGCAGGCAGGCAGGCAGGCAGGCAGGCAGGTAGGCAGCAGGCAGGCAGGCAGGCAGGAAGGCAGCAGGCAGGCAGCAGGCAGGCAGGCAGGCAGCAGAAAGGCAGGCAGGCAGGCAGCCATGATGAGCGTCCTAGAGCATGCACTGAACGCACAAACGATCAATCGCAATCGGTCACAATAACAGGATAACATTGAACTGTTGATATTAGCAGTTTAGTGAGTAGCAGTTACTGCAGTAGCAGTTAGGCCATATCAGATTATAGCAGTTGTAAGTTATAGGCCTAACGTCCTAAGAGGCTTCTTACAAAATGCACTGATACCAAGCTATGCGAGTGTAATTGGAAATGGGACGGCTACGCAATTTTAGCGTTTAATGACATGAACTATTATTTCATGTCATTAAACGTTAAAATTGCCATATGAAATAAAACTCTGAATTTAGACACCTTCTATTAAAAGTATAGTTGTTCTATAATAATCGTGAATTGCGTTCAATTGTTATTGAGAACCCCACTAATCTGCGGAAGTAGGCCTAAATAAGGAACTTAAATATGCTTATAATTATGAAGAGAGATGTCGATGACATAGAATATAGATAAGTGTAGCATAGCCAAATAATGAGAATTGCACTATAAAACTCCTTATATGCCCTTTTTGTTCACGAACACACGACCGTAGACGTGGAGGCCACTGTTTGATGGCCCGATCGATGATCACGTGGTCAAACAGCTGCCACTCTTCAATCAGACGCGAAATCCAAACCTGGAGTGTACTGGAGGAGCGCGTTTATCGTTCCCGCATTCGTGACGTCGAACACCGGAGGCGCGTCTGATTGAAGAGTGGCAGCTGTTTGACCACGTGATCATCGATCGGGCCATCAAACAGTGGCCTCCACCGGCTCCACGTCTACGGTCGTGTGTTCGTGAACAAAAAGGGCATTTTGAACACCAGCTGTAGCTGAACTTCACTTCCTTATGGCTCTTGTATGTTGGAAACTTCCCATTTTCAGGGCTGCGTCTCAAACATTCACAAACTTGACAAACTCGGCAACATTTCGAAACGGCGTTAGGATTTGGTTGTAATATGGCTATTGTTGTTGTTTTTAAAATTTCACGCAAATGCTAAATGTTTTGACCGAGTTATGACACTTTTTCTTGGGGTCCACTTTTCATCGGGACACAGTGTATAAATAGAGCCTAATATCATTTTTAATTTTCATTGTTTAGCGACATCTTGTGGTGTCCAGCGTCGTTGACGTCGACTCGTCTCAAAGAATAGTCATTTGTAATGTACAACAAAGGTGTTCCGTGTTACTAGCGATTGAACGGTAGTAAATGTAAATGTAAATGTCATCGCGTACGGACCGAGCTATAAATCTCTGAAATAAAACAGCATCGGATTTTTGGGTTAGGTTAGATATTGTTTAACGAGTCTGTCAACAAGAGAGAATCCGCCAAAACCAAAGACCTGGTCAACAGGATAAATATGTAAAAGCACGAGGCATATGTATAGTCTTGAGAGTACTATAAAAAGGTGTCTTAACCGTACCTAATATTATTCGTATTGTTCACTGTTTAGCGACATCTTGTGGTTGCCAGGGCCGTTAAAAACCACAGCCACAGCAGCCATTAGATGTCGTTGACCGTTGGAATACAACTAAACATTTTCTAACAGATACGCTGTAATATCGCCCAGGCCCCTTTCAATTGAGTTTTTCACAATCTGCAGTCGAAAAGCGATTTGCGGAATCAAACTCTGGTTCCTTAAACAACATACATTAGTTTTGTAGCGCCTGACTTGAAACTTTGATTCAGATTGCAGACATCTTTTACTTCTTCGATATGGAAGACAAAGAGGCCTTGAAATTAGTCAGAATATGCGAGATATCGCGGGTGTTTTAAAGCTTCAAGCTCCCCACCCTTCCCCGGCTGCAATCATCAAAGTTTCTCAGCACTTAATATCAAGTTAGAAAAGGGAGACAGCGCAACTAACTTTATCGACAGAAAGCGATAACAACCCAGATTGGGTCAAACTTCAGCAAGCCATGCAGTGAGATAAAGCTAAAGTGGTTCACTGTACAGTACCTGGAAAATCTTTATAGGACCCTACATGTAAATACCAGAATAATTTCGATTGAAACCAGTCAGGTTGTATGTGTGTTCGTATGCATGTATGTTCGTATGTATGTATGTACGTGTGTATATATGTTCGTATGTTTGTATGTAAACATTTATCAGAACACTTATTCCAGCTCATTTGAAGTACCAAAAAAAGGCTCTGTACCAATGACTACCTGATAGTAAACAGGTGACTTTTAAGATATTTAGCAAATGTCTGCCGCACAGAATCAAAGGCAACAGTAAGTAAGTGGAGTGGCAGACTGTTCCAGGAGGACGGTTCAGGTTCAGCACACAAGAAGGCGCGCCGGGATCGAACTGAAGTGCGACAGAGTGGCATCTGCAAATCTCTATTTGATGTAGAACGTATCGATTACCGACCTAGTATATAAATTGTCGCAGCAAATGGTAACGACCTATGTGCACTATCACTGAATTTAGCTTATTTATAAGAAATCGCAAGAGATATAATAATAATAAAATAAAATATAATAAAATGTAGGATGTTGTAGGCCCTATGCGTATGATGTCTCTCCGATTTTTATTCGACTGGTTGTCATTTGTTTCCAAAACCTATCCGAAGTACAGCGAAGTATAAGATAACGAATAAATTAAGAATCATAATTAGACTGGAATAATTAGGTTAATAAGACGATTGGAAAATGATTCTTTGCTTACAATCACACACTGTTTCAGATAGTCGATGACGTCACGTTGTCCTTGGCGATCGGCGTGTACCATGGCAACGTCGCATGCTAATCTCTCTGCACGTATTAAGTTCAAAATCCTTTTTCTGGTGTCAAAGTTTCGCCCCCAAATATTTAATTGATGTAATTCACCGGCCTCGATTTGCGGAATCAAACTCCGGTTTCTTAATCAACAGACATTAGTTTTGTAGCGCCTGATTTGAAACTTAGATTCGGATGGCAGACACCTTTTACTTTTTCGATATGGAAGACAAAGAGGCCATGAAATTAATCAGAATATGCGAGATATCGCGGGTGTTTTAAAGCTTCCAGCTCCCCACCCTTCCCCAGCTGCAATCATCAAAGTTTCTCACCACCTTATATCAAGTTAGAAAAGGAGACAGCGCAACTTACTTTATCGACGCTTAATGTATTCGAATCCACAGACATCGATAAAACCTTGATTGCATAGGCGCCGACTCCACAGGGGCAACAGGGACTTTCGCCCCAGTACTCACCAAGGTTGTGGGGCAAAAGTATAGTTTCGCCCCAGTACTTTTTTGGCCATTCAAAATTTCAAAATGCTTAATTAATAAATCTTACTTAAGGGCATATTCTGGTCTCAGACAACTGAAAACGCAACTGCGAAACACTATGACACAGACAATTAGATTAAACACCATTGCAGTTTTGAACTGTCATCGAGCGTATACCTGGAAGCAGTGGACATTGACACAGTTCTTTACGAATTCATAAGTAAATGCGCTGTTCGACAAAATACATTCGCCATGAAGTTCAGAAGTTAAGACTGTAACTAAAGTCTTTTTTTCTGGCAAACTTCATGTGCAACTGCTACAAAATGAGATTTGTTAGAGAAAGTAGCTATAGTTAGTACTAGTTAGTCGTTACAGAAAACTGAAATTTGTTTGGTGAGTAGTGGCCTAATACTCATGGTTGTTGTGTACTTGTCTGTATGATTGAGCAGAGGTAGCACTGTTCCCTAGTATTGCAGTTAGTCTCTTCCCAGTTGAAAGGGCCAGGGCCTGCTACATGGAGTTGGGGGAGAGGAAGCAGACTGCTTCCAATATGTGCCCGGGGGAGTTCCCCCTAATGAAATGGATGTTGCTGTTCAATTGACAGAACGCCTGCTGACTCAACTGTTGCAATGTATCGGCTGTGGACTGTAATCAAGTCTCTAGTTGGTCAATGCTACAATAATTTTCGTGTAGTGCAGTGATAATGGGATTATCAAGTCTTGAAATATTCCTGCAAAAAGAATTGTCGCCTTGATAACACTGTAATAGGCAGGGATGAAGCCTGTTACCGCTGCATTACACCAGAAATATGCATTCATAATGCAATCTTTAAAATCCCCATATATTTGCTGAACAGTAGGCCTATCCCATATTGCCAAATATTTTAACATGTGTCCCATATTTTGGAAATTTTGTCCCGTATTCATACAACCTGTCCCATAAAATATTTGCAGTGCACTGGAAGTCCTGCAGAAATTAATTCAACAGTTCAGTTGAAGTAAAATGTATAATTTTCCAAAACCAGTTTTCTTTCTCCAAAAATGCGCTAAAATTCACCTACGGCAATGTAGAAATCCAAAATTTTTCCGGGGGAGGACCCCCGAGCCCCTGCTTCAAAGGGAGGGGCAGGGTGAGAATGGTAAAGGAGGGGGAAAGGGTAGGGTAGGGGATAAGTGGTGGGGAAGGGGAAGGGGACGGGTAGGGGAGGTAGGGGAAGGGTTTGCAGTGAGGGGGATTGATTCCAGCTTGCAGGGGTATAGTAGGCCCTGGAAAAGGCTTGAGGAAAGAGGGGACTCGGGGAGAGGGAAGGCAGGGCAGGATGGGCGATGGGATCATCCGGTCAGGGGATCATGGGAATGAAATTCTTGCCCCAGTACCTTTTACTAAAAGTCGGCGCCTATGCTTGATTGGATCAAACTTCAGCAAGCCATGCATCGTCCACTTCGCTCCTCAAACAGATTTGATCTCTCAGTTCCTCATACTAGAACAACTATGGCTCAGTCCGGATCTTTTGCCTCAATTGGTCTCTCTCTCTGGAATACACTGTCTCCTTCTACTCGCTCTCAAATTTTAATAAGTAACCCTTCATCTTCTTTTGCTTTCCTCAAGACTTATTTCTTTTCTCTTGGCCTTGCGCACTGGGAGCGCCTCTGAACGGTTCACCCTACTAGAGGCGCTTTATAAATGCTTGAATACAATACAATACAATACAATAATCAACCCTTCTTCGTAGCGATTCCACGATCGGCTTCGTTGGAGATCAACCATTTTAAGGGTTTCTATGACAACAGAAGGTACATGGATGTTTGCTAAATTCCAAATGGAAGCCATCTCATATATATATACATTATTAGAAATAATATATATTTTTATACGTATATAAACCATATAGATATATATATATATATCAGAAATAATAAATATTTTATATGTATTTAAATCACGGAAGCCGCAAGATTGCGTTTAACAATGGATGCTACCATATGAAATTACAACGCTTCGAATAGACACCTTTTATCAAGGTCATCATATTACTATAATAAACATTAATTGCATAGCAGTGTTACATTGTCTAGATTCTACTGAGTTTCCGAAACTATGGGTCGCGACCCAAAAGTGGGTCGCGAACAGTGGCGGAGCCACGATTTGAAAAGTAGTAGGCCTACGGCAAATTAGGGGTACGGCAAAAAAAGTGGTATGGCAAAAGTAGGTTGTTGCCATATCACCTTAAACAGTGGTACGGCAAAAACCGTATCACAAGTAAAGGCGGCGCCGCCACTGGTCGCGAAGCTCTGGCAAGTGGGTCGTCAAATGTTTTCGAGAAACTTTTAGTTTTGGAGCAACACTTTGCTATGATTGGGCAATAACTAGCTGTCGTAATTGTGCGTGTATATATGAACAGAAAACAATTACCACGACATTTAGCAACGCGAGATTATTAAAAACTTCTGCTACTAAAATAAACTACGTTAATTTAAATATCACAAATTTAATGCTTTAAATATGCCAATTTTTAAACGCTGTATGTAAATCCGCATAATTCGATGCCAGTTTACGAAGCAAACTTTAGTACACAATGCTTAAATTGACACAGTGGGTCCCGAGACTTCCAAGATATTCACAAGTGGGTCGCGACCCAGAGAAGTTTGAGAACCACTGGTCTAGATGAGAGAACTTGATATGATGTAGAAGGGTACCGAATTGACTAAAGTTACTGAACCGTACCTTTGCTATAGGCGACCGACCAAGGAGAGCGATTGATCGCTTGCCTCAAATGAGACGCTCCTCCGTTGACGTCGCCCTCCTCCTTTTCCCCGGCTTGGGACTGGCAGTACCAGAATACGGGCAGTAACGCAGTTCTTAAGACAAGAGTAGTAGTTTCCAGTGTTTAGCGACATCTCGTGGCTGCCAGGGTCGTTGATTTGTCGACCTGTACGTAGGCCTAC
This sequence comes from Allolobophora icterica, assembly GCA_963556255.1. Lineage (NCBI taxonomy): Eukaryota > Metazoa > Annelida > Clitellata > Crassiclitellata > Lumbricidae > Allolobophora > Allolobophora icterica. Next base: position 9,404,780 of record OY744610.1, read on the forward strand.
ATAGTAATAAGAAACTATTCTACCAACAGTCAGATAGCGGAAGAGCAAGACTATTGTAGTAGTTTCCGGCTTCTGAACGACATCTAGCGGCTGCTAGAATTGCCACAGTCACCAGGAGATGATAGACATCGTGTAGGGAAAAAATGGGTCCCTATCTATACTAATAGTTTATACTGTTCTATATAAGAATGTTTAGCAAGGGCTAAAGTCTACTTAACCCTGTTAGGGTTCCCTATAAGCAGCCATGATTATGAAGTGTTAACGACTTCATTTTCTTAGCATCGGCATATGAGGACGGGTTGGCGTCCTCTTCCTCGCCGTCTGATCTTCACACTGACAGTTTCCGGTCAATGTGCTGTTCAAAGCTGCTTTCGCTAGTGGACGCAGGTGGAACAGAAATCGCGATACAAATTTCTGCCATGACAGGACCTGAACCACGACCTTTCGGTTGACACTCCAGCATCCTAACGACTACAATAACGTCCAGCCAATGTGCCTTGTCAATCTTAACTTAAAGCAAAGACGTATTACAATGGAATTACTCATAAGAACGTAACGGTAATAACCCGTGAGAAGACGAAGAAGACTTACATCATCGCGTTGCTGCTTTCTCTTATATAAGGCGAATATCACCGTTAAAAGAGGTGTTGAATTGTTTTGGACTCGTTGGCACCATTCGTATGCCAAAACATAGAGTAAAAACGTAACGATATTTATATATTTATATAGCTTGGTTAGAATCAAAGTTAAAGGTGTCTACTGCAGCTTATAAAATATAATAGTAATAGTTGTGTTGGCACGATAAATTTTATTAGTTGATGTTAATGATTCTCTGTCATAAAACGTAGTCTCCTAAATGGCCGTACAGTTTAAGAAAAAGCACGTGCAAGAAACTGAATATACTTAAACCTCCATGAAAACTTTGTCAATTACATGTAGTTTGCCAAATACAGTAGATACAAAGATGGTCGCCAAGAAGACGGAGTATATCTTCAGTATATTTAACACACCTCCTTTTACCTGAAATATAAAAATATATAAACTTCTGTGACACGGCATGATTGATATTCTTTGTGATTTTGTTACTTAAGCTGTAACAGGGCCTATGCCTAACTAATTTCTGTCGACGTCAAAAGCCTTTAAGTAAGTAAGTAAGTATATTCTTTATTACACCATTAGCAAACGCACAATGGGACAGTAGCTAGAAGCATTGAATATAAAACATAGAAGGAAATAAATCGAAATAAAAATTATAAAATAAGTAAATAAGTAAGCAATTGTGTTCTTTTCATTAGATATCATAAGATGTCGTTAAACTCTGGCCATCTATATAATTAATATTTAATCTCTTTATATAAGCTTTTCAATGTATACGGGGACTCGCCAAGTCTGCCTAAGTAGCCTAACCCATTTGATACCAGCGACTGGCTTCGTTCTCAAGACCCACTCTGCACACACCAGTATCAGCCACACTCCATGATTAACGATCGAGAAATCCCACGAGTTGCTCAACTCCGCCACTGCAGTTTTCGAGTGATACCAGTCCGAAAGGAGGAGGGTGACGCTAATCAACTTTGCTATGTGACACAGTGTCGTTAAACAGCAACTAACCAACCGACTCTTTGTGGTTGAATAGGAAGACTGAAAAGACACTGTCATCGATGATCCCTGCAATCAACACGTGTCCGTTAATGATGCTACACCTGTCTCATAAACTACGACTGCGGATCCCGGAAACGATCGACGCGCGTGCGCAAGCGCATACTCCGAAGTGACGCCTGTATTTATTCCAACATCATCACCTGTACCGTTGTACGTGTTACTAGCCAATCGATATTTATATAGCGTCAACCCTGACTCGCGTGATTCAACTCTCATCTCCCACTCTGTTACTCCATTATCGTAAAGAAATAAAACATACATAAAGAGAAAAGAATCGATTCGTTTTTGCGCAGCGCTGAGCACAGCATTCTCTTGATTTGTGACAGTTTAACGTTGAGGGAGATGTGGGAGAAAAATGAAGTGAAGTTCTTTAAATGCATAAGGTCACGTCGTCACTGTCTTCGAGAATTACTGCTCGTAAAGCACCTTCATAAATTCGATTTACGATAAAGGAGCATGCATTTGAATTACCGTACTTTCACACGTTGCTGCATAAGAAACCCTTCATCACTCGCTATGTCTACAAAATCTATACATATAGTTTCCATATAGTGTCCGTCCGGATAAACGCTACGTCACAAACGCTTTCTGTTCTATTGTGAAACATAAACCGGTTGTGTTGACGACGGCTGTCTTGACGACGGGGATAAGTAACGATACATTATAGGCCTATATTATGACGTCATGATATGACGCGAAAATACACTAGTAATATAATAATTGGGATAATGCTAGTCTTAATGCTTGTTCCAATATCTAATCAATTTCCATTTGTAGGCCTCTAGATCAGAACTCTGAAACTATTTATAATAGGCCTATTGCTTCTTTTTTGGTTCTCTTATTGTGTTACTTAGTCGTTGACTCGTTGTTGTTGTTGTTGTTGTTGTTGTTGTTGTTGTTGTTTATGAGCAGGATTATCGTATACATAGTCTCGAGCTAATAAAAGATTAGATACTTGCTCACATAGATAAATACATACATTCAATTCAATTCAATTCAATTCAATTCAATTCAATTCAATAAATCTTTATTGGTACTCATGACACTCTTTAACCAAGTTATTAACATCAGCCAAATGTATTATGTCTAGTGTAGCATTGTTTTACTGTCCGACAAAATCAAGAGTAAGAACATTTGTTAAAATTAAGAGTGTGTGGCTTGTGGTATATTATGCATATCCTGTTGTCTTAAATACCAAAGGGTAACCCTAAAGGGATGGAAGTCCCGCTAAACCAGGGATGCCCTATTACTTAATTTACTTTTTTTTTTAGAATGATGGCAGCTAAGATGACCCATTGACGGATTCAACATCTGTTAAGAAGTGCATTTGATTAAGTACTCAGTTTGGTCTTAACTAAACTTAATTATGAATTATAAAAGAACAACAAGAAATGGAAAAATGGAGAAACAAAAAACAAAAATGAACCCAAAAAGAAAGAACTAAGTAAAAGAAGCCTACCAAAGCAGGCTACAGTAAGTCCCTACTGGGACTCTAGTCAATCGCTTAAAGTAACAACAAATAACTTGAACCAAGTTACCAAGGAGTATACGATGAGCGATACGAGACTCTTATACTTGACCCCATTGTGACCTAGACCAAGTTTACTCAAGTCGATTCAGGGAGTATATGCTGCAGGTTAATTATTCATTGATTAAATATTTTTTTAGGCTCTTTTTAAAGATAAACTTACTTTTAGCATTTCTAACTTCTAATGGCATCGAGTTCCAAATTTGTGGACCATTTGATTTAATGCTGAATTTTCTCAAGTTTGTTCTTGTTTTAATGGGTCGGTAGAGTGCTGCACCTCTAGTGTAGTGTTCATGTACTGCTGAGTTTAAAGTGAAATAGCCCTCAAAAGAGTCTGGTAGGAGATTATGACTATAGGAATAAAGCAGTTCGGCAATTTGGAAGGTGTTAATCTGTTTAAGGTTCAGAAGCTTCAGATTTTTAAATATAGGTTTAGAGTGATCATTTCGACCTGCCCCCTCTATCATTCGAATTGCTCTTTTCTGCAGCAGAATTAACTTCGTAAGATGAGATTCATAAGTTGAGGCCCATAGTAAGTTACAATAGCTAAGATAAGGAAGGATCAGGGTATTGTAAAGACTCAGTCTGATAGTTTTAGGAAGGATTTTTGCTACTCTCGAAATTATTCCAATGTTTTTTGCTATTTTTAAGGAGACATAATTAATATGGGTTTTCCAAGTAAGATGTTGGTCTATGAAGACGCCCAGAAACTTGGCTGAGTCTACTTTGGCGATAGGATCGCTATTAATGGATAGGTTACCAATTATTGGCCTAATTTTCCTATAAGATTTAAAAATTATGTAATTTGTTTTTCCTATGTTGAGTGTCAATTTGTTTGCAGTAAACCAGTCATTGACTATGGTAAGCTCCCTGTTAACAGATTCCATGAGTGTTGCCCAAGAGGTGCCAGACTGGAAAATATTCGTGTCATCCGCAAAGAGTACAAAGTGAAGAGACGTAGAGATCTTTGCAAGGTCATTTATATACAATAGGAAGAGAAGAGGCCCCAAGTTAGATCCTTGAGGTACCCCCGAGGTTATAATTCCCGGCAAAGAAAGTGTCCCATTACAACTTACTATTTGAGTACGTGATTCTAAGTAGCTTTTAAACCAAGTGAGCTGGATCCCCCTAATTCCGAAGTTGGCTAGCTTATCTATTAGTATAGCATGATCTACACAATCAAAAGCCTTGGCTACATCGATGAACACCCCTACTGCATATTCATTGTTATCCAGTGCCTTAGAGATTTTATCCTCCATGTCGAGGAGCGCCATAAATGTAGAATGCCCGGTCTGGAACCCATGTTGGGAGGGGTGAAGAGCTTTAGTCTTAGTGATAAATGAGCTTAGCCTATGATGCATTATTTTTTCTAAAAACTTAGCAAAAAATGGTAAAACAGATATTGGTCGATAATTTTCACAATTTTGTTTATTGCCCTTTTTAAAAATAGGTATTACCTTAGCCGTTTTTAATTGATCCGGCACAATACCATTTGATAGTGAAGAATTAATGATTACCATCAGGGGGTATGTAATTAAGTGTAAGTTGGGCAACGCTATATACGGATCAATGCCATCGAGCCCCTTCGTATGAGTTTTTTTTATGCTATGTCCAATGTTCAATATTTCTTCCTGCGAAGTCAGTAACAAACCCATGGATGATGGATTAGTAGCAGGCATGTAGTCCTCGTAATTTGTGGAAGGAAGAGGTAGTTTGCTAACTAGGTCATTCGAGATATTAATAAAATATTCATTAAATCTATTCGCTATTATTTTAGGATCTTCTGTATTGATGTTCTGTATTACCAAGGAGTCTATTTTCATGCGTCTGCTATCAAGCTGCAAGGCCGAACGAATTAGTTTCCAAGTTGACTTGAGGTCATTTTGATGTTTTAGAAATTCTTCTGCGTAATAACTACGCTCAGCAGCTAATCTTAAAGTTTTGAATTTGTTTCGATATAGGGTGAATTTGCTTTTATTATCAGAGGTGGGGTTTTTTAAGTATTTTACATATAATCGGTTCTTTTTCCTAGTGGATTTTAATAGTCCCGAGGTCATCCATGGTTTTCTTAACTTATTGTTTTTTCCTTTGCCTTCAGACTGAAGAGGGAACGCATCGTTATATGCCTGTTTATATATATGGAAGAAGGAATCATAAGCATCATTAACCCTTCCTTGTGTGGAGTACTCAGCTACCAGCTCCCATCCCTCCCCCATTAGAGTATCAGCAAATTTTTTTAGTCCATAGGGAGTTACAGATCTACGCTCTTTATTCATGGATTGGATGGTGGAGCTGCTATCAAATGAGAACTGGGCTAGGATGGGCAAATGATCCGATAAATCAGAGACAATAATTGAAGCCATAATCAGCCTGGACCAGGCAGTGGAAAATATATTGTCTATTAAGGTCTTTGTATCAGAAGTAATTCGAGTCGGCTTGGTAATGGCAGGGAGGTAATGGTGTGCAAGTAAAGTGTTGTAGTATAGACCTGTTTCTTTGTGATCATTGACTCTCAACAGATCAACGTTGAAGTCTCCAAGAAGAATTATGTCTTTGGATTTAGGTTTCAAATTTGACATGAGTTGATCAAGGCCAGTAATGAAGCCTTCAAGTCGTTGTCCCGGAGCTCTATAAATGACACCAATCACAGGAGTAGTATTCTTTAAGTTGAGCTTTATAAATAGGCTTTCAAAATTTTCTTCTTGCCCTCTCTCTTCTCTTAGATCTAAAATTTGATAGTTCAGGGAATCCTTGATAAGGAAACCAACCCCTCCGCCCCTGCCTCTTTCTCTAGCTTTACCAATGAAGACATATTCTGGTATATGAATCGTATCCAGTAAATTTTCTTCCAGCCAGGTCTCTGTAAGTGCAATTATATCAGCGTTTGTTTACATGCATACATGCATGCATGCATGTATGTATTTATCTATGTGAGCAAGTATCTAATCTTTTATGCATGTATGCACACACCAAATTACTTACATACATAGTTACATAGCGACACCTATACATAATAGCATGCACATATTCACTGATAGAAAGATATACAGAGAGGACAGAGGGGAGGAAAAGAAATACACAGACAGACGGACATACAGACCGACACAGATGGAGAGAAAGAGAGTCAATCAGTCCCAACCCTATGGTCCTAGATCTAACTAAAATCGATAAAGGAGCAGTTAAAGATCGTTGGTTGGATACGAAGTTTAACGGCATCTTATGGCAACAAAATATCAAACGCCATTGATGGCGGCATTTTTTAACAATTCTTATCGTTCCAATGAAGTAATAATAATTGCAGTAACGACGTCACCAACTTATAGTAGGATCGATGGATGGCAAAACTTCAAAAAAACTTGTGACAAGCTGAAAATAAGTGAAATGTGACTGCAACATACTGTAATACACTGTAGTGAAGATAGAAAGAAATTGGGCCACCGGAGCCTGTTCTAGGGCCAAAACCCAATTTGACCCCCTTTTCCCTGAAAAATATCACTTTCTTCATTATAAAGGAGTCATTGAGGGCCTAGAACCTCAAACTGAAAATTAAAAAACTCACTATAACATTGTACTGTACACACGAGAGAAGTGCCCAAACAGGCCAACTACTTTAATTCAAGATGGCCCCCAAAATCCAAGATGGCCGCCTCAAAAACAGTCACATATATCAGCTTAAATGCACCTTTGAAGGTTGATAATTTTTTTTATTATTGTAACAGTTACTGTGCTCATAAATACTAGGATGATCAACTACAATCCAGAACCTAGGGATGCTCCATCTAGTCCGCGGGATAAGACTCCAGAGATATGCAGAAGACTGAACAAACTGATTCAAAAGTTTATTAATGGTAACACAGGAACCGATTATCCATCGTAATACAAAACATCTCAAGAGTATTAGGCTGCACCATTACTGCTGAGATTGCAACATTTGACAGGTGATTGTCGTCCACCATTTTTAATAGATTATTATTTTAATATATTTATATATATATCTATATATACACATGTATATACATATACATCATTAATTCCTATGGCCACTTGGCTTCTTTTCCTTTGCTTGTTGGCCCAAAGACTCTTCTTTTACCATAACTGTTCTTTTCTGTTTTCATTCTCTTTATATATATTTTTCTCTGTTTATTTTTTTTTATTTTTTTTGTTTTTTAATTGACCGTAAAGGTTCTTTTGATGGCTTAAAAGGCTCTTTTTCTTTCCGAGCTTCACTTTATAGCCCAAAGGCTCTCCACTCATGCTTCTTTTTTGGAAGGCCATTTAGGCTCTTTTTCAAACTTTCTGAATCTTATTTACAATTCTGTTACAGAGCTTCACATCTATATACATTAATATAAAACCATTTTTATATCATATTTACAGTGTTCAATATATATACTAATAATCGTACAGACCAGTAAATTACCTTCAAATAAAAAGAAAAAATCAGTTAATTGAATTTTTTTTATGGATTTCAGTAACAAAATAACTATTGACATTCTTTTACTGGAGACATACATCTCAAATGTACAGGTTGATCAGTCTATAAGCCCATTTCAAAAGAAATTAAGATTGTAACTAAAACACAGCAGCAGCAATGACTACTTGGAGCACCAATAATACTGCCCCAATAATTTTTATCTAATCCAGACTTAATGGCATGATTTCTTCATACAAATCTACCCATTCTGCAAGCTCATTGTCGTCAAACGCAATTTGGAAGTCCTCTTCATCAGCCTCAACATCATCATCTGTGTATGGGCCTGTAGTGCTTATGTCAGTCATAGCATTATCGCATACTGCTCCACAGCTGTGCTTACAAGCAGCAACACACCGCAGACCGTGTTTCTTACAGAAACAAACCTGGGAACTGCATGGGCTTTTCCTCACCATTTTGCATTTGCAACTTATGACATTTAAAACATCATCTGGTGCAGGTGTGAGATCTTTGCAGTTGGCACAAGCACACCATTTTCGACCTTCCAACGCCACTCTTCAGCACCTATGTCCAATTCCATAAAGGATCGCCACTGCATAACTTGCAAGAGTGCACTTGGAGAACATGGTATTGTGCCGCATTTTCAGTTGGTGGCAGCTTTTCAGGATTTGGTAGTGTTTTGCTTGTGGCAAGCTGGCTCATGTAAGTCATGTACCGGTAAATGGTTTAATGAATCGCATGACTTACCACCATATACTATTGCCAGAAGCTTTAAGCCAGCTTGAATAATATCAAGACGTGATGCACAACCACTTATTGCATGGATGACCAATAACTGGCTGGCAGCCTTATCACCTATTGCAGTGCGGATGGTACGAACAGAGGTAATAGCCCTACGTGCTGAACGACAACGGGTGATTTCAGATAACATATAAATATCTGCCATTTCTGGCCTAAAATGATAGATTAAAAGGACCAAAACATCTGTATCATCAGCAACTACTGTGACTGGCTCATTTCTGATTGCTGTGTCCAGAGTGCAGTACATACAATGAGTGTCAGCATCATTGTTGGCATGATAAACAGTATACTGACTCTTCTTAAAATGAATAGATAACAGATTAACAAACTGTTGCCTGTTATTGGCATTCATAAGAAACCCTGCACTGTTTCTGTATACAGGGTTACTCTCGATCACATCAATATCCGGACATGACTGTTTGGTTCTCCTAGCATGCTCAATTGCTCATGGTATTTGACTGATGGCCCATTCACATACCCATCAAAAACCACAGTGCAATTATCACCATAATGGCGTTTGACATAATTAACATAATGTTTTAAAACATCCCCATATGTGTCTGTCTGCTGCCAGACAATGCGATGGGGCAAGGAGCCACCATCAACAACATATGTTTGTGGTAAGACAAATTCCTCTGAGCTACCTAGAGTCTTTCTCAGCTCTTTTGTCAGAGTACTCTTATTGGTTTTTCTTAAACCATGTTCATTGAATAAAGCAGTTGGTACAGTGGTTAGTTCATATTCAAAATACTGCTCTAAGTCATTGGGGGTCATCCGTCCCATTATGAGCAAGAGGCGATTAAATAAGACACTGTCATCAATGATGACTATTTCTGTTTACCTTACTCTTCTTGGTTAAGAGAGCAAGGGTTTTCGCCTGTTTAACCTTTTTAAACAACACTTTCGTAAAACTCACTCCATCCATTTCACTCATAGTACCCTTTCCAATTTCCTCAGCAGTATCACAGTTAATACCTTTACCGTCACACACAGACAAACCAGATGCAATACTTCGGAGCCGTGGATTACCTTCGAGGAAAGGATTACAAGTGGGTGTTAAACCATTCCAGAACTCTGACAATGTCATGGAAATCTGTAGCAATCCTCAAACTTGCTAAGTCCACATGTTGGGAATCATCAGAGGAGTGCTCGGTATTTGTAAGGGATGACAAAGCATTATGAACACTTGCACATTTGTGGGTACTGCGCACCCACAAAAGACGAACACTTTCTGTCATACCACTGCCATGAGTCAAACCTCTTCGACACCAGCAGTAGACACAGATGGTGAAGGCTTTTCTCTAAATGTAGTAAAATATAAGTGACACTTGACATGATAACGTGCATCAGCAGCATGCAAATCACCGCAAGTTTTCAAATTACCTAAAGTCTCAAAGCCCCACTCATCGTTACGCTGTTCACAAATTTTCAACAGTGTTTGAACTTCACGATAGCGTTCATCAGCTGGTTTACAACACAGAAAACAGCAGGCCTTGTAATCTATCTTGTCACTTATTGATCTAAGTCTTTTACTGGAACTTGTTTCTGAAGGAATTTCTGGAATACTACCTTCTTTTGTATACTTCAATTGACATGATTTGTGAATAAAAATCATTAAAGGGTCACTATACAGATGCTGAGAAAGGGCAGTATCACCACGCAATGAGCTAAATCTCGTTAGCGTTAGTATTCCATCGGATCTCATTTTAATCAATTTTCCAGCCTCCTGTCGTTTACAGATAATACAAACTGAATCACTAAACAGCTTTAACTTGCAAGATGCCGTCTCCTGCGCCTCCATTTGCGTAATGTTAATGTAAATTTAAATCTCCGAAATTTCTCAGCGCCACACAAAAGCCACGTCAGGACCGGCGCTATATAATTAGATACTCAAACACAAAAACCACAGAAAATCAATGCAAAACTCACGGTAATTATTAACTTCAAACTAATAACACAAGATTTTCAAAAGTACAGCAAGAAATGTTCTTAATTTCATAGATAACTATGAAAAATAAGCACATCCGATGAACAACCAAAACATCAACAGGCCAATTCACTTAGCGAATTGACGCGAAACCGTCCCATTGCGCCGAGAAAATAGTGCGACGTTAATTACATTCATACAAAGATAGAAATATACCTTTCTCCCTCTATCTTGTTTTGCATATACAAATTTTTATTTCAAATTATTTTAAATCAAATCTAGCTTGTCACAGGTTTTTTTGAGGTAGTTCATATGTGAAAATGTAGTGCTCCCCGTCTATTATCCATCAACGAAATAAATTCACTTTAAAAGTGTGGTTTATATTGGATCTGAAATGAGCGATTTAAAGGTGTCGAAATTGAGCTTAATATAATTCGTTGAAGTGAATGGTAACGACATCTGGCGAGTGTGAAAAAGAGAAAAAATGCCAAACCGAGCGTCAGAAAAGCGATTTTAACAGTCCTAGATTATTTTGCATGACATAGTTTTATATTCACTTTGTCTATAAGATTAATTTTAATAAGTAATTAAGTAAGCAGTACTTTTTTCCAAAAGAAAATATTCCGGAACTGAAGAGTTATGGAAGGGCTAAATCGAGTACGAAGCCTGAGAAATAACGGGGTTTGGGACGGTTCTCAATGGGACTATCCTCAACAAAATTTCAGTATTTTTAAAACACGGAAATTAAATTAGATTAACTAAATTATTCTTTGATTAAAATAACTATATTGTTTTTAATAGCTGAAAAGGTGACGGAATGCCGTTCTGGATCGTTCCGGCAGGAAAAGTACTGTAAGTAGGCCCTAAGTAGGCCTATATTCTTTGTTTAACCATGTGACAAAACGCACTTGTAAAATCACTTTAAATACTCGTTGCACTCGATAGAAAGAGAATTTAGTAAAGTTCTCACTTTTCAATGATGCAGAACTATTCACTGATGATTAATTGAACAACTATTATTTGCATAAATTAATTGAACGTTTTAATGGTTGGTTAGTTGCTGTTTAACGACGCTCTGTCATAACAAATATGATTAGCGTGCGATTAGGCTATAGTATGGAAACATAAGTTAATATGACTAATAGGATATGTAATAACAAAATACTAAAATATAATAAAATATAGGACTAAACACTCCGATATTTTGATTGAATGATTGTATTTTGTTTGCAAAACTTGGTTTAAGTACAGTGAAGTATAAGATTACGAATAAATTGCATTGGAGATCAGCCATTTCATTGTTTTTATGACAACATAAGATACATGGATGTCATTGTGTAAGTTGAGGGTGGGTGAGTGCATGATCTCTTACGTGGCTTGAAAGGAGTGGAGTCTGTTTTAATTGAATTGATTGAATTGAATTGACCCCATTTATGGAATCAGCTTCCTTAACATGTTCGTAGCCAAATAAATATCACATGTTACAAAAATCATCTCCGTCTGTTTATAAAATACGCACATAACTATATAGACCATACTTCATTTTTTGATAGAGCTTCTTGTCAGGTAATCCATCGGACCCATTGGAACCTTTAGTTAAGTTTCCTGTAGTTAAGAGTTTTTCTCTTTAGGCCTACTTACTCGTTTGTATAAAATTATGTAATCTGTGAGTGGCATCCGTGCTGTTAGGCCGTCCTTATGATTTTAATTTCACATAGGGGCCCCGGCAAGCAGGGTTTGCTTAGGCCTATATATATATAACAGATGTAGAAATGTGGATCCGTATAGATATGTCGCGCCGTCGGGTTCGTCAAGTTTCGCGTCACTTCTGGGACCACTTGTCGCACGTACAAACTCCAAAGACGACCCGGCGCATCGCTGTGGAGCCCGAAATGTAGGCCAGTCAGAACTATCCATGTCATTGGCTAGACTGAGAACAGAGGTGTGTCTTAACTGTGTATTATCATACTTATTTACCAGGCTGATGGTCGAGTGGATAGGCGCGGCTGCCGGATGGGCAGCAGCCCCAGCATCGCTGGAACCAGGGTTCGCATATGACTCCACAGCGAATTTACTATTAGTAGGCATTGGCTCGAGGCGCTCTAAGCGCGATACCAGTAACCCTAAGATAGCACTCTGTCTGTCCATTGCGACACTCTGTCGTTCGGAGGCATGCCCCTGAACTAAACTTAAACTTTCCAAGATAGCGCTCTGTCTTTCTAACATAACGCTTTGTCGTTCCGAGGCTTGCTCTTGAGCAACACCTAAACTCTCCAATATGGCACTCTGTCTTTCTGAGGCTTGCTCTTGAGCAAGACTCATTCTTTCCAGAGCTTGCTCTTGACTTACTCGCAAACTTTCTAACACTACACTTTGTCGGTCTAAGGCCTGTTCTACTATTGAACTAGAACCTGACTGGCGCGATACAGATCTTTCTGTATCTGTGATTTCCATATTAATCAATTTGGTACAAGTTTAATAAGTTTATTATTAATCGAAAATAATAAGTACAATCGTACTGATAACTAAAAAGGTTCAAGTGTATTATTTATAATCTTATTTCTAAATTTAACACGTTTAGCCTACTATCTTACTTATAGTTTTAATCACTTATAATCAAGTTAGAGATACAAGCTAATCTATTCAAGTTTTAATCCTTATCTTACTTACAATCTAACAATACAACAGTTTTAGACAAGTTATAATGGTTATCTTACTTATCACAAACAAGCTAATATTATAGCCTTCTACTGACTTGGAGTAAAAGGGATTTATACTAAGAATTTCCCCGGCTGAAATAATTATCGCCTGCCAACGAATCTACAAGGCCTGAAGAACGATTCAATTTCTCGGCCTACCGTCGTTCGATAAGATTATTTATACTCCAAATATTTCCAATATGTGAGAACTTATCTCCGTGAATCGATAAGATATTTATACTCCAGATATTCCCAATATGTGAGAACTTATCTCCTTGCCAATACGTGTAAATCACGTATTTCCACAAATCGCCGAATTATCGAATTTATATTTATATCCACAGAGAAGACGAAATATATTCCAGAATTTCCGCTCAGATGTAAATTGAAAACACGATATATCCGACTCCAGAAAAGGCGCACATCAAATTCGCTCAATTTGATACATATATTCCAGTTGATATTTCAAACACCAGCCGACCACATCGGCGAAAACTAGCGTGCCATACACGCTTCTCCCAGGCGTACAAACGCCGAATCTCAAGAATTGCTGTGTGCCAACACACCAGCGAACCAACGTCCTTCTTCTAGACAGTCGAAATTCAAGTGTTTTTGAGAAATTCAGACCGAAATCTTATATAGTAAAGCCGTTGCTAAGGGCCTCAACCCCTCCGCAATTTGGACGGATGTCACCGAGTTATTTTTAGATTCTCAAATTTGACTTGAAAGAGACCGCTCACGAAATTTTACCCAGATGAACTGCGCTCCCCTTTGAAGTCAAACCCCCCCCTCCAATTTCTGCACGTCTGAGCTCAACCTCGAGGACGGCATAATCCTTTGATCCGGTCTAACCGTCTGCCTGACCAACGCCGTCGCGCGGTTGGCCGTACCGATGTCCCTCTAACTATCGCTAAGGCGGCATATCGAAATTCCTTAGAACCTACATCTATGCGCGTTTTACCCGTCGACTCTGTCTCTCTGTATCGCTAGGTCTGTGCGGCGGTCTCCCTTTGAAGCTACCCTCGGCCGTCGAGCGGTTCACCCCTTAGCAACCTATTGTGTGACGTAGGCAAATCGGCGCGAAATGAGACGCGAAGCTAGTTGAAACGGCAATACGGCTTAGGCGCTGTATAATTAAACCGTAATATCAATGGACACAAGGCGATACAAACTAGCGCTAAATAATCACCAGTAACGAGGGTTAGACCGTCGTTACAGATACATATATGATATATACAAATAAATTATATTTCTTAGCAGTAGCTAAAAATATATCGGAGATGAAAGTCAACCGTACATAAATGTATTGTTCTTGTTTTTGACGCGCTATAAAGCATATTGGGGAACGGGTTGCTCAATAGTGTAGTGGTTAGCGTGCTAGACTGTCAATCGAGAGGTCGGGGTTCAAATCTTGCCAGGGCAGACATTTGGTTCAAGATTTTTGCTCCACCTGCACCCCATGGTCACCTCAGCTATAATGAGTACACAGACCGTATACTGTCGGTGGGAAGATGAGACGGCGAAGGAGAGGACTGCCATCCGCCGTCACATGCCGACACTAAGAAACTGAAATCGCTAACAATTCATAGCCATAGTTGCACTTCTTCTTTTCTTTTTCAATAAGGCATTTAGTACTAAGGTAATCTTATTGCATATTTTTGGGTTTAGAACAATTCGTTTCGTACTCGATGACTTTTAGGCCCTACTTATTTAGACTTAACCCATTTGCCGCCAACGTTGCGAAAACGCAACGCACTGTTTGGAAATTTGAAAAAAAATCAAGACTCGAGAAATTCACGCAAATTCTTTTTGTCTTACTTCCTCGGTGTTCACTACGTCTGCTGGTATCAAAAATATATTCTTTTCTGTTGTCTGCAATTTTTTTTGAGTTACGCAAAATTCGTGGTTTTTGACGTCTAGCTAGTGGTTTTGTTCAAGAATTTTCTTCTGCCATAAGAAGTTATATTTCTCAGAAGCGATCCTGTCTCTTTTGAAGTACTTAGGTAAGTATTTAATATTATTTGTTTATTAATAGTATGTCTCATTATATGCCGATACCCCAATATCCGAAATTTTCATGTTGCGTTTTCGCAACTTCGGCGGAATGCGATATATACACATTGTTGCGTTTTCGCAACTTCGGCGGAAAATGATATGCACAATTTGACACCTAGTGATTCAGATAAACTTATGTCAGTTTACGATTACTTACAACAATTTCAGTTTAGTGATTCATAAATGATGGCGTGCTCAGTGCTGCCACTCTTCATTGGGCATACTTTTGAAAGATGCACATTGAATTTTTCAGAGGAGGCTGAGGAAGAAGTTCTATTGCTTGAGTTAGGCTGTCCCAATGATATTTGAAGAAGATGATATCACCACCCTAAGTTGATTAGCAAAGCGAGAGCGAACATTTTGACGAAAATTAGCTCAATGACTACCGATGTGATGCCAGAAGACGTTGCCGGGCATGTGGAAGTCCATTGCACTGATGCATCAATGTCAAACCAACGGTCACCGCCCACTAGGCATACCTCGCGTGAAACGCAATCGAAGTCAAGAAAAAAGCCACGGGTGTCTGCAAGGTACAAGTCTTCCAGGCAGCAGCTTGCGGAAAGGTCAGACCAACCACTGCAGCATGTTTATTCGAAGGACACAGCTCCAGAATATCTTCAAAGTCTTCCAGGCGGCAGGGTGATCTGGTGTTAGATACTCATACGCCGATGGAAGAGTCAGTGGATTCAACGCCCTTGCCGGCCAAGAAGCTACGACTACCTGCAAAGCAGCCCGAGTCTTCTAAGCCAACGAAAGAGGATTGGCAATGCCAAGAACCAAAATTTACATTGAGCCCTGTCAACAAGGAGAAGATAAAGATGTGGCAGTTGATCAAACAGGTGATAAGCAAGAGCGAGTCTTTTAAGAATTTTAGGATGACGAGGTGTTTAGCCTGATAACACAGAGTACACTGTAGACCTATGCACAGCACTGGCGTACACTTTTCCAAAATAGGGGGGTTTGGTTCTTCATTCTACACTTGTTGCATTGAATGTACAGTCCACCCCAATTATTGGGGGACACATGCCCCGGCTCCCCTCCCAGAGTCTACGCCTATGATGCACAGCATTGCACATCATTGCGAAGAACGAAGATGGTCGTCGACTGCGTTGTCGGTTGTGCCACAGCACCACGTACTACACGTGTATCGCATGCACGTCAAGTGCCTTGCTGAATACCATGGAAACAAGTGACATTGAACTTGAATCAGTTTACAGCATGCACAAACATTTTTATTGAAATGACCGCGAACACAATCGATAACTACTAGAACATCATTATAGTAAACAAATACATCTTTCCCGCCGATGTTGCGAAAACGCAACGTCCTATAACTAGGACACTACATATAGTTCCAATAAAAATGCACTGTCAGAAGTTTATTGGCATCATATTGATGACCTTGTATCAGTTACAGCTTAATCCGGTGGCTATTTCTAATAGCGGCGGTAAATGGGTTAATGAGATTTCACAAAGTTGTTGTATGCTTCCATTCATTTCATGATTATTTCACTAGGCTTAAAACTCACATTCAGAACTGTATTATATCCTGGTCATGCTTTCACCATGTAAAATTATCTGATATATTACGAGCCAAAGGCAAACATTTACGATAGCGCAACGAGTTGGCCATATGATAGACACAGATAACGATAATTCATAGTCGAGTCTGACTTATTTCTGACATCCACAGGTCTTTGTTTGTCATCACTGAACTGTTAATTGGGTGAAGTTGACTTGACATAATTGCGCTAATACTGATAAGAAAAATGGCGGGTACAATCTACAGGATGGAAAGCCGTTGCACAACAAATTCTACAATATGTGGCTTTATTATTCCACTGTTTCGGTAGACAATGACTGCGATAAACTTCTGTTTACACAAATATAGTCCATCAATAAAAATAATTGGTTAGGGCGCTCGCCTTGTGACGCTCAGTGTATGGGTTCGAGCGGTCGAGCCTCCTCTTCAGACTGAGACGGTTACAGTGTAGGGACCTTGAGCAAGTCCTTCACTGACAATTCCTCAGCGTCTTCGATAGATGTTTCGTCTTTAGAATAGCATCGCTTTAAAATGCGCAACAATAATAAAGAAAATTAGATTGATTACTCTAGATTAAATTGGGTTTCATTAGAATAGATTTTAGAATAGATTATGTGAGAGTAAATACTTTGAAGCCAAATTTCAGAGTCTTTCTAGTCTACGAAGATCGAAGTTAGAGTTCGAAGATGGTGTGATGGTGATGATGATGATGATGATGATGATGATGATGATGATGATGATGGTGATGGTGATGATGATGATGATGATGATGATGATGATGATGATGATGATTGTCGCGGTCGACTCCTTCGATCGCAACGACGAACCAACGAAGGAACTATTAAAAGATCTTTAATTAAAAATAAAGTCGATTAAGTGTAAAGTAAGTCAACTCGTCTATCAAATATCACAATCGTAGACAGCACACAGGTTGGCTGGTCTCGATTGAACGTTATACGATCAATGTTTCAACGTTTACAAATCTTCGTCAAAAGGCCCTTAATGTACAGCAGGTCTATCTTATATAGAGTTCTCCCGGATTCCAGAACGTTCTGTGACGTCACTGTACTTTTCCCTGGAAAGTCCTACTGAACACGTATATCCTTGTTGCATGCACCGAATTAATGTTGACAGCTTGCTGCAGAATTTTCCGTGCGATGTAAACAAGCTTGTTGACGCGTCGGTTTTCTTCCCTTGATGCATGCACCCGCGTAGACCGCGACATTCCCTCCGCCCTCAGATGATGACACGTCTTCAGCACCATCTCGAACGGGTCATCACGATCAAGCCGGGCCTCCAGACTCCATCTCGACACAGCATATACAACCAAAACAAAACACATCAGTTAGTCAATTTATTTATACAATTTGCGGGCTCGATCCTTGTGTGTCGGGCCATTTCCCCCCTTCACCATCCGAGTCACAACCGAGAGAGGAAATCAGCCACCGTGTTCTGACGTCCAGGACGATATCGAAAGTCCACGTTAAACTCTTGCAATGCTAACGCCCAACGAGTCAGTTTCGCACTCTTAGGGCTTGCATCTGTGAGATAAGACAAAGGATTATGATCTGAATAAATGATTATCTTTGATAAGAATATCCATGACTTGAATCGTTTAAGTGCCCAAATTACTGCGAAAGCCTCTCTCTCAATTGTAGACCAATGCATCTGTGTATCTGTAAGTTTAAGGCTAGCAAAAGCAATTGGTTTTTCTTGACCTTCTTCGGTCCACTGAAACAAGCAACACCCGACCGCGGTGGCACTTGCGTCAACACTTAAACCAAATTCCTTAGTGAAATCAATGGTATGCAACTGTGTAGCTTTACTGAGATCATCCTTTAACTTATCTAGTGCTTCTTGATGCTTTTGCTCCCAAGGCACCTTCGTAGGTATGTTATCTCGTGTCAAATCAGTTATTACCCGTGCTTTTTCAGCTAAAGCAGGTATAAAATTTCGAAAGTAACTGAAAAAACCCATAACCTTTCTAACTTCTTTCTTTGTTGTTGGAGGATGGATATCATTGATCGTAGCGATCTTACCTGGATCAGGTTCAATACAACCTGACCCTACTATATGGCCAACAAACTTTATTTTGTTTTGTGCAAAATTACATTTTCTTAAATTCAAAGTGAGTCCTGCTTCCTCAATAGTTTGCAAGAATTTCTCTAGATGTTCTAAATGGTCATTCCAATTCATTGAAACCACTGCCATATCATCGACGAATGGTTCGGTAAAACTTCGCACTGGATGTAAAACTTGGGTCATAGCACGAATAAAGGTATTGCTAGCGGACTTGAGTCCAAACGGCATTCTTGTGAACTCAAAAAGTCCTGCATCACATACGAATGCCGTAAGCCATCGATGTTCTTTCCGAACTGGAATTTGCCAATACCCCGATTTCGCGTCGAAAACACTAATAAACTTTGCCCGTCCCACCTTTTGTAAGACGTCAGCAATGTCTGGGGTCGGGTAACAATCACCTAGAGAATATTTGTTAACATGGCGATAATCAATTGCCAATCGAACGCCATTTTGACCTTTGGGTCCCTTTAAAACGCAAACTACCGGACTGGCCATTTCACTTTTCGATGGTCGAATGATGTCTAATGCCAACATTTCTTCTATCTGGCGTTGTACTTCAGGTTTAAGTAGCTCAGGTACTTTATATGCCCTTAAACGCTTAGGAGTGAAATCATGAGTTATCTTAATCTCATGTTCTAATACTGGACAATACCCAGGTTTATCCACAAATACTGCCGAGTGCCGATCCAAAACCTCAAAAAGTTGCTTCTGTTCCTCTTGCGAAAGATGCGCTATAATCAGAGGATCAATTCGCTTACTCGGGCTTATTTGTTCACGTTCTTCCTGATCTACAACCTCTACTATACCAAATTCTTCATCTTGATCAACAATTACTGAACAGCTATTGATCATCGCTTGTTCGAGTCGTTCATGGTATCGCTTGATCTTATTTGCGTGTAAATGTCTTTGTTTTCCCTCTATTTCTACTATATAAGAATATGGGGATTTAACCTTGACTACGGTAGCAGGTCCTTGCCATCGACTATAAAATTTAGAACTACCAAAATCTGGTGCTAATACTGCTACTTTATCTCCAACTTCGTATTTTCTGTCAGTACTACGCAAGTTATAATAATCTGCATACCGCTTTGTTTCTATATCACTATAGTAATCTGCATAAACTTTCGCGAATTCGAGGTTTTCCTTCAGTGATTGGAGATACTCTTCGGGTGATTTACCTAAGTTAAGAGGTACTTTTCGTTCGCCAGCCCACGATTCCTTCAACACACTAAGTGGACCCCGAGGAAGAGTTCCATAAACCATAGTGAATGGCGAAATATGAGTCGTGCCTGAAGGTTTTTCTCTAAGGCTCCACAGAACAAACGGTAACAATTGGTGCCATCCACGAGGATCAGATTGAGCAAGCTTAAAGATCATGGTTTTCAAGCTTTGGTTGCATCTTTCAACCAATCCAGCTGCCTCAGGATGTCCAGGGGTATTAAATCTGGGACTACAACCCATTCGCCGCAAGAATTCTTTCGTCAAACGACTGGTAAAGTTGGTACCACAATCAGAACTGATGATCCTTGGAATAGAAAAAGTTGTAAAAACTTGCAACAGAGCTTCACAAACTCCCTTTGCATTCAGCGATCTAAGAGGATATGCCATCGGCCAACGAGAAAATTTGTCCACCAGAACCAAAGCATAATTGTACTGGGGTTTCGATTTGTTGGATTCTCCAGTCACTACCATAGGGCCAATACAATCCATATTTAGATGGTTAAAACAGAGTTCATCCGCCCTCGGAATAGGAGTGATCGGGACTCGATCTGCCACTTTAACTGGAGTTCTTAGTTGACAAATTTGACAAGACGCACAATATTCGCGAATCCTCTCATCCATTCTTGGAAACCAAAAGTTTAATTTGATCCTGGCTCTCGTTGCCTTAAAAGCCATGTGCCCAGCACATGGGGCATCGTGTGCTACTCGCAAGACAACCTCGATTCTATCTTCCGGTAAACATAATTGATTAACCTTATGTCCCATAATTTCCCCTTTGTGGTACAGGAGGTTATTATCTATAAAGAAATTATTTTTATTCTGTCTCGCTTGTTGCCAGCAAGGTATAAGACTGTGACAATTCTGTTGCTCACGCAATAAAGTATCATTATTCGCTACTCCCTCATCAGACTTGAACTCTGTTGACTCAACATCAAGAAAATTATCTGAATCATCAACTAGTTGCTCCTGAGAATATTCATTCACTTCTGACGGCAAGGATTCGTTGCTGTTACTTTTCTCGATATTAACTTCTAAGTTATCTTCTTCTGCCCCTTTATTTATTTGAACACATCGATCTACGCCAGCTACCATCACTACATATTGCGAACTATCCCTTAATAGGTCCACAACATGGGGTGTCAGAATAACCCGTTCATTTAGTTCAGGGACTACAGCGAACATGACGCACAAAGATGGCGCAATGTTCGTCGTTCCTTCCATTGAATTAGCTAATTTCATTTGTAGGTATACTACATCTGCCTTACATCCTTCTCCCTGAAAACCAATTATATTAATCCGTTTAATCACGGGTAAGTTTAGTGACTCAATTAATTTCTTATCAATACAACAAATTTCTGCTCCTGAATCAGATAATGCTGGCTGAGAAGGGAGATCTTCAATCTGTACATTGATATACGACCTCTCGTGTAATCCATCAATACTATTCTCGTATACCCTTACAGCAGTTTCCAACCCTATTGGTTTAGAATTATCCAATAAATTCCCTTGCTTTACCTGTTCAGGTATCTCATGCAACACGTTGACCTTCTCAACAAATGAGTCGATCACTTCTTCAGTTGGGTTCCCAAATATACAAGTACTCACCTTTTTAGAACTTGGTTTGGTCTGGCACTCCCTTGCCATATGACCCTTCTGATGACATAGGAAACAGAGACCCTTTACCTTGGCCTCCTCCTGAGACACCCTCGCACCTATCTTGGCTTCACCCCTTATTTCCGGTTTGGGAGACTTGGGTTGAGCTGTCTGGTTATTGACTTGAACATGTGGTTGACCTTTCGTCCAATTGTTATACTTCGGTGTCGGATGACTACGGCATACTAAGTCATTCCCACCATCATGCGACGCTACATAAATGTCAGCCGCATTAGCTATGTCTTCACAGCTCAACCACTCCTCTTTTTCTTGGGCCAAGATATAATCTAAACAAGCCTTCGACAAGGACTCCTTAAGCCGATCCGCAACCAATAAACTTACAAGTTTATCAAACTCATCAGTTATCTTTCTACTTTTCAAATAATACATAAGAGCCACACGCAATTTGGATGAATAGATCGTAAATGATTCGTCCGATGCTTTGTGCAACGACCAAAATCGGGCTCTAAGATTTGAAGGGCTTATCTTAAACTCCCGTAGCAAAAACTCCTTCAGGAATTTGTAGTCATGGAGCTGTGCCTCAGTAAGGCGCATGGTTAATGCCTTAGCTCTTTCACTTAAAATGGCTAGCAATAATTTTGCTCTAACATCTTCATCCACCTCATACACATTAAACAAACCATCCAAGTGATCAAAGAAACCTGGAATTTCTATAGGGTCGGAAGGAAATTTCCAAAGAATATTCTTGAGGGCATCACTATAACGCTTAGTACGACTTGCTAAAGAATCTCTAACATTTCGTTCTTCCTGCTTTTCCTTCCTCTCCCTTTCTTCTTTCTCTTTCCGTTCCTTCTTTTCTCTTTCTTCTTTCTCTTTCCGTTCCTTCTTTTCTTCCTCTCTCCTCTTTTCCTCCCTTTCTTCCTTCTCCTTCCGTTCCTCCCTCTCTCTTTCTTCCTTCTCCTTCGGTTCCTCCCTTTCTCTTTCTTCCTTCTCCTTCCGTTCCTCCCTTTCTCTTTCTTCCTTCTCCTTCCGTTCCTCCCTTTCTCTTTCTTCCTTCTCCCTTTGTTCTTTCTTTTGTTCTTCATATTTACGGATTTCGAACTCCAGACGGCGCTTCTGCAGCTCGTAATCCACTCCTGTTGGAGATATTGGACTACCCTTAAATTCCTCTTCCTCTTTTCCAATCTCCATGGCCCATTCTTCCATTAATTGATTTCGATCCCATGACATAACATCATCTTCGTCCCTTCCTGCCTTCATAAGATACACCCTAAGGCGCTCAGACGACATTTTGCGAATATTCGCTTGCATCTCTGTTGTCAACGCTTCCATTTTTACAAACAGTCAGTCAACAACAATCAACAAAAAAACAGACACCACGCGGCAAACCCGCCACACAAAAGGAAAATTCCACAACCCAAAGTGCAACTATGCAGTATCCAAAGAAGTACACTCGCCAAGTACGCAAAAACTATACAAGCTCACGCAAGTCTGGCCTCGATCACAACAATGGATCAAATTTCAAAGAAATAATCAGCAGATATTGAAAGAGAAATAATGGCTGCCTCCCACTCGGCTGCAACTCCACTCTCTTTTCTCCTTCTCAGCCACGACAACACCTAGGATCTTACCCGTATGTTGACTGCTGTCTTCTGCTGTCTCAGCCGAACGACGCACTTCGTCCGTCCGACTGTCGTATGCCGATTCACCCGTCTCCCACGGTAGAAAGGCGTCTCGATCCGCTCGCTGTCTGGAACAGACCGTCTCTTGATCCTCCGGGTTGACTCCTTCCTCCGTCGGCTCGCGTCTTCTTCACCGGATCCAACACCGATGATCCCGCCGCTGCCACCAATAATGTCGCGGTCTACTCCTTCGATCGCAACGACGAACCAACGAAGGAACTATTAAAAGATCTTTAATTAAAAATAAAGTCGATTAAGTGTAAAGTAAGTCAACTCGTCTATCAAATATCACAATCGTAGACAGCACACAGGTTGGCTGGTCTCGATTGAACGTTATACGATCAATGTTTCAACGTTTACAAATCTTCGTCAAAAGGCCCTTAATGTACAGCAGGTCTATCTTATATAGAGTTCTCCCGGATTCCAGAACGTTCTGTGACGTCACTGTACTTTTCCCTGGAAAGTCCTACTGAACACGTATATCCTTGTTGCATGCACCGAATTAATGTTGACAGCTTGCTGCAGAATTTTCCGTGCGATGTAAACAAGCTTGTTGACGCGTCGGTTTTCTTCCCTTGATGCATGCACCCGCGTAGACCGCGACAATGATGATGATGATGATGATGATGATGATGATGATGATGATGATGATGATGATGATGATGATGATGATGATGATGATGATGATGATGATGATGATGATGACGATGATGATGATGATGATGATGATGATGATGATGATGATGATGATTAAACACCATCGTAAGTTCGCAGTATATGGCCTGCGCTATCCCTTGTTATCGAAACACACGATTCATTTAATTAAGTTCGACCAGATTCCTTTAACTTCATTCTTAGTCATGGCAGACGTCATAAACTGCAATAATTTACACCAGATTCTATAGGCCTATTATCATTGCAATTCAAGCACATTCTGACAGCTTTTGTCTGCCATAAATGTTGACCATCCCTTAGCACACAGTCACCGTTAAACACCCACGGTTATTGCTAGAAGGGCGTCCTAAATATAGATACGGATTCGGTCAATAAACAGCCAGCTGTAGGTTGCCTAACTTTTTCTGATTTATTATTCGACGCGTTTTCTTTCGGATGTGCTCGGATATCAGTCTAGAAGAAGTTTAGCAACACATTTTAGTAAGTATGAAGTTCCGCCTTTTATCAACTAGAAAGAAACTTAATGTTGGGGTCAATAGTTCTTTGTGTGGGGAAAATCCACTATTCTATAAATAATTATCATTATACGAAAGGGAAAGTAGCAGCTGGAACCTATGTGTATGCATAGTTGTTATAATTATTTGTGAGTATAGTCATCATCATCAACTGTCGTCGTCATCATCATCACTGTCATCACTCTAATCGTCTTTAGGCCTACTGCCACCTTATTCATGATTGTCTGCATGATCTTCATCAACATTGTCATATTCACCACAACCACCCTCGCCATAATTATCATTTGTGTCACAGTCATCGCTAGCCTGTCTCCTTTTCATCTATCCAGGTCATGGCAAGCCGAGGTGAGATTGGTTGGCAATCACAGAAGACTTTAGGGGAATGCATGCGTTATATGTTGGACAACGCAATAGCAACGGACGTCTGTTTCGAAGTGGGACCACAAGATGGCGCAACTGTCAACATCCGGGCTCATAAGTTGATGTTGATATCTCGCAGTCCTGTCTTCGAAGCCATGTTCTCCAGTGATATGTCCGAGACGAAGAGTAACTCAGAAGCCAAGATACGAATTGTTGATATCAATGCGGAAGTATTTAAGCTGCTGTTGAGGTACGAGTTCATATGTTTCTGATTAACAGGTTGATTTTTTTTCCACGTCTTATATTCACAAGATATATTTGAAGATTTGAAAGTTTTTGTACAAAGTATTTAAGTAGATAAATATATGTAGATATTATTATACGAAAACACATGTATGTAATAACGGTGCAAATTCTCATGTTATAATAGACTTACAAAATGCAAAACAATAGAGCTGAGTTTCGCATTGCCTTCCTTCCAAAGTTCGGAATTGCAAACACTTAGCGTCGATGGTCCTGAGGCACTGTGTGTGAAGGAATTGCTCAACATATTTACACAGTAATCATCTCTATGGAAGCGATTTCTATATGTTTTACTTTCTGGGAGAATGGAATGTTACTGCTAACAATGTGCATTTCCAGTGAATCTGTGTGTGTGTGTGTGTGTGTGTGTGTGTGTGTGTGTGTGTGTGTGTGTGTGTGTGTGTGTGTGTGTGTGTGTGTGTGTGTGTGTGTGTGTGTGTGTGTGTGTGTGTGTGTGTGTGTGTGTGTGTGTGTGTGTGTGTGTGTGTGTGTGTGTGTGTGTGTGTGTGTGTGTGTGTGTGTGTGTGTGTGTGTGTGTGTGTGTGTGTGTGTGTGTGTGTGTGTGTGTGTGTGTGTGTGTGTGTGTGTGTGTGTGTGTGTGTGTGTGTGTGTGTGTGTGTGTGTGTGACGGAATTTGCTTAAAAATCAAAATAATGGACTAATTGACAGTATACTATGGCGATTGAATGGCTCTGTCTTGTGTAGACCATACGTGACAGAAAGCCATTCCTTGCTGCATGCCATCTGTTATTATTTTGGATGATCCAGAGTTCGTCTACCGATCTGAAGTTGTTTTGATGAATAAATTTATTTCTAATTGTTGTAGCATATTTATAAAGTGCCACTTCTTACTCGATAGCTACACCTAATGTGGTACATTAAAAGGCATGCAGTTTAGATTTGATTCGATTATGAACTGATACATAAGATAACGCAATGGATTCGCTGTCGAAATACTGACATATCTTTTTCAGCTTCATTTATTGCGATTCCGTCTGCATAGACCTTAGATCTGCACCAAAGCTTCTATATGCCGCAACTAAGTATTTACTTCCCAGATTGACGGAATTTTGTTCAAAATACCTTCGCAGTATTTTGAATGCCAACAATGTCTGCGGAATATTAGAGTTGAGTCTTACTTTTGATATCGAGGATCTGAAGATTCAGTGTCTCCGATTAATTGCCGATCACTCTGAAACAGTTCTAAATGGAAAAGAATTGCTTACTCTTTCTCGTGAGTCCTTGGAAGCCATACTAAAGGTGGATAGGATTACGTCAGGTCCAACAACGTTGTTCCACAGCTGTGTCAAATGGGCAAAGCACCGACTTCAGATAGAGCAGTCTATGGAAGCTCCAACTGACCTGCAGATCAGAAAAACTCTGGGAAGTCTTCTATACGAAATACCTTTTCCAACAATTAGTGTAACCGAGTTTGCACATCTGGTTGGAGAAAGCGACGTATTAACAGCCAAGGAAAAGTCAGCCGTATATTATTTCTTGGGGTCTAGAAAAGGAATAGATAAGTTGAAATTTAGCACGGAGAACAGACATGAACACTTGGTTCATCGCGCCACCAAAACGACCAAAGGTTTATGGCCTCATTCCCAATGTTCTACGTGTGGCAATATTAAGAAAAGCACTTTCGAAATCAGCTTTAAAACAGACAGAAATATTCTGTTAACTGGACTTGGTCTTTATACAGGACACAGCGGATCTAACTACGAGGTTGACATCCAGATAAGCCAGGAAAAAGATTCTCTTCTGCAGGAAAAGCGTATAGTTCCATATACAGGAAGTTCGACAACGTTTAAAGTTTCTTTTCATGAACCCGTTTCAATTGCACAGGGAAAGCTGTATAGCATATCCGCGTTGGCTTATGAGGCCATTGGTTACTATGGTGAACTGTGCCCTGAAATACATGTCGAAAACGTCATGTTTACATTTGGCCCTGTATATAGTTGCTCCCGTTGTGGTGTTTTATCAGCCACGCCGGGATGCAACAGGTGTGGTATGAACTATGGAGTTTTTGGAGGAAATGTCAGTGCTGCAACGTATGATCAAATTCCTGAACTCTATTTTATACCTATATCATCTTAATACGTCGCAGACTCCACATTTTTTACACCATTTAGAGAGGAATAGCGGGCAAACAGAAGAATAATCAGTATGTAAACTCTAACCGACTTTTACAGTCTGTTTAGTCTCATGTAGGTTTTGTGGTTTTATTGTCCGGATAGCAATAATGTGACTTTACTTGCATGCAGTCGATCGAGAGACAGGCTGTGGCTCACTGCCATGCTGCGTAATATAAGCTATGATATATGATTTAGAATTTTAGAAGACCATTGCATCCGATTGTACTAAACTCATACAGAGTGTTAACTTTCTGAAAATATGAACACAGCCATGTTTACAGTGGCTGAGATGACTTGCGATTATGATAATAACATGACAGTTTTTGTTTTTGCTTCGGAGTTATTGGGATTTTAAAAAATGTCAATGCGTTGAATAGCTAAATGCCTTAATCTATTTTGAAGCACGTGCATGCTGTTTTCAAACATAAACCTATGAGGTTGTATTGTTGAAAGGACACCGTGTTGTCTTTAAAATGTTTCATAAATAGGAATAAGTATGTCTACAACTTAGGCTACAATGTGGACTAAAAATCACACTCTCAAATGGTAAAATACAGCCGCGGAATCTGTCCAATTGTTTCACTGGTGGAATTGGCTGAGAGTCGCGGATCCTTGGGCTTCGAAAAAATAAAGATAACTTTTCCACTTTTGGATGACGCTTGACAGCAATTCCCGTAGAATCCGATGCTACCATGAGCGAAGACAATTACAGTATAAACAACTCCGGCTTTAATACTGACAGATTGGTCCAGAGAAGCTCGAAAAGGAGCCGAATCTCCTGAGTCGGGAACGGTTACCGTTTTCCTCACAAGGCACTCGGAATGTTCTAGAACTTCCACATCTGCAATGTATCCAGAAGCATTTTGCCCTGGGTAAAGGCCGAGTCCAGTCAAGAGAATATCGTGATCGGTTTTGAAATCAATTGCGTCAGCGGTCGGGGTTAGATAATACCAATTGTGTGCGATGCTTGTCAAAGCCCTATCGACCCACAGCTCCTCCACTCGTCGTTTTTGTGTGGGGAATTGGAATCTGTCTGTCTTTTCTTTCGTTATGAAATAATAGTAGATTGAAGATTTCTCATCATTGCTCAGTAAACCACTGCGTCCCAGGAGCTGGGCGAATTCCTTGTCGGTCATGGTTGGAAAACGGATAAGGTACAGAAGGTTTCCGAGTGTTTCTCGAATTTGTTGGTCCGTTGGATTTTCCACGGATTCCTTAGTACGGAGCTGGAATTTTGCCCAGCTGATGCAACCCTCGAGGATGGATATCTCACTTGACCAAAGTTTATCCGTCCGAAGTATCGCTTCAACCACCTGTCGTGACGAACACAGTAGTTCTCTACTCATCAAAATCTGTTCTGAATTCACTGCTATTAACGTGAGACAGTTGGCTTCCAGTTCTTTATCGTCAAACAGAAGACTCTGATCTAGAATCTGGCAGACGTTCTCCATATTCAGGTAGTCGCGGAGGCACTTTCCGCACTCCCGAACGAGTCTTGGCAGCATGTATTTCTTTGCGGCATACATCAGAGGCAGAGCGGTGTCGTATGTCACCGTCACACTCTCATAGTAAATGAAGCTGCGCAAATGAGAAGTTTAAACAAGACACATCATTTAATGTGAGACAAAAGGTTCAAATAATGAACATTTTAAAAACAAGACGAGTTTAAAACAGTAAGAACACACACTGAGCAGAAAACAAACATTGCTATTGCAACAGCTACCAGATCTAGTACAACCCCTAACTGTTAACAACCCATACTATCTAAACTACTGAACAATATACTTGCGTTAAGAAGAATTTTAATGCACAGTTGATAAACAACACTAACGATACTAAACAATTGATACATATCAGACGTGTTGCACGTTGACCGATTGGTTAAAGGGTTTGGCATGTGACGCTGGGAGTATAGGTGCGGCTCTCGCCCGAGTCAGTTACTGTGTAGGGACCTTGAACAAAATCTTTAACTTACAATTGCTCTGCGCCAACAATGTTCTGTCGTATACGGTCGTGTGTGGACTTTTCAAGTTTGGAAGGAGGGAATTTTAATTGCAGTTTATTGTATGGTATGGAGGTTTGAGGTGTCAAATAATCTACAATTATATCCTTTATTATTTTATGTTAAAATTAAGACAGTTAAAACAGCTTTATTGGTTGTGATAACAATGATATATAAAATATTACATTTTAAAGCAATAGAATTGATAAAAATGCAATAGAATTGATACAATTGCAGAATTGATACAAATGGGAGCGCTGCTGAGTGGCCTCAGGTGTGAGCGGCGCTATGCAAATCTATAAATACGATACGATACGATACGATAAAATTAATATCGTGCTTACTTTATAAAATCTCTGAAAACGAGTGGGTCAATATCTTCGATTCGTATCCTCCTCTCAGGTCCATTCCTACATTCAGTCATTCCACTGGAGAACATGGCTTCGAAGACAGGACTGCGGGAGATCAGCATGTACTTATGAGCCCGGATGTTGACAGTTTCGCCATCTGGTGGTCCAACTTCGAAACAGACGTCCGTTGATATTTCGTTGTCCAACATGTATCGGTTGCATTCCAACAAAGTCTTCTCTGACTGCCATCCATTCTCACCTCGTGCACACATAGTGTTATATCTGAAATACCCATCACAACTTAAACTTTTGCCTTTTATTTCACTTGCATGGTTTTAGTAATTCTTATTAGGTGGATTTTTATGACAAATTCTATTTATGCACATACTCATTTTAAAGCATTATATGGGAAGTATGTACCATACACTTTATTATTTATTTTAACTCTGCTCAGGTAGTTGCATTAGATGTCCTCTTTATAGACGTGCTCTAGTCTTTAATTTGATACTGTTTTTCATAATTCAGTCATTCATCGATTCATTTGCTGATTGATTGTCTAATTCATTCAGTGAATTTTGAATTAGTAAATTCACCCATGACCTAGTTAATATGTCTATTCAAAAGTCCTTCCAGTCATTTCGTACATGAATAATTCCATGTCCCCAGCAACATTCGTATTATAATAGGCTTCGTATGTCCTACGAATATTCGCACACATGAGGCCCATATGGGACTATTATGATATGGGTGGCACTGTCGTACAAATGGCGATACTCTTGAGAATATTTACTCATTCGCCTGCCCCTCCGTCCACTTGAACCTCAGATCTCCCTTCCCTTTTTCAGTGTGTTTGGCAGTCAGTATTAAGGTCAACAACACTTCGGCCTAACTTTGATTCCGGTGCAACGCCCGTAGGCCTACCTTCCGTAAGAAGGGACCTTCTGTTAATCCGAATCTGGTCGTTGATAATGACTGAAGTTAATACGCCACAAGAATAACTCTCTCAGTTAATATTAAATGATGGCAGAGTTTTCGTATATTCAATGATTTCTGATTAATTATTATTTTGTCGCATGCGCATTTTACTCCATATAGTATGCGTTCTTAGAGCTAGTTCTCATATACGCCGTTGTTTTGAGTGTTTTGGACGATTTCGAGCGTATGTTTTCGAAGTCTCACTCGCCACTATCAAAGACTAACTAGTAGGGGCAAAATATTTACCTTTCGAAAGGCCAAATATGTCAGCTCTACATTGGCGGCGCTCTATACGGCCAATTTCCAGCTGCAACAGAATGTAATCTTGCACGGATCCTGTGACCGAAGGATGCCTAGACAATGTCGTCTGATTTTGCAGCACCTTCTACCAGGGATTGTTTGGTGTTTGGGTTTGTGTGTGGTTCGTGTTTAGTTGTTTGTTGTCTGTTGTTTGCGTGTTGTTGTTGTGTGTGCTGTGTGTTGCGAGCCTCAAAGCCTGTCTTCGCTCCGCTTCTTGTGAGGTATAAAAGGCGCTATAGTAATTGCCTAGATATAGACATACATACATATATGCCTACATAGGTACATACATGCATAATGGCATACGTACAAGCGTACACACCTACATACATATGTACATATACATAGGCCTACAAACAGACATTCATACCTCCCTAGATATATATATAGATATAGATATATATATACATATATGCATGCATACATACAAAGAAGTCATGCTAAAGATTCACTTACCAAGACGTTTCTTGAAGTTTATGTTAAATATGGAGAGATCCTAACTAGAACGCTGCAGTTGTATTTATGCCCTGTGACCTGAGTTGTTATCGGTCTGTGACTCTGTCTAGGACTGAGGACATTGTCCTTTGACCACAGGGCGATATGAGACATGTCCTTCGATCACAACGCCAGTTGAGACAAACCAGACATCGATAAGTCACTGCTGGGCGAGCAATGTCTAGTAGGTTAGTCGGACAACGAGTAATCGTAATCGTTATATTTATAGAGAGCCATTATTACAATGTTAGGGAAATTCTTCAGTGCTGCTTCCGACCTCAACACACAAACCACACAAACCACAAGCGAAGATATTGAATTTCAACACCTGACTCAGTAGTTGAAATGGTGATAGCCTACCTTTCAATCCTCAGCGTATCTTACAAGAAATTGTTTTACGTATTAGGTCTTACATTAGCAGTAACGGATCCAAATGGGCAGATCAAAGCGACTATGTAACGGTCGAATCCGCCTCAATCTCTGAGATATGGTTCCCGGTTTCACTTTCGAAATCGCTGAACAATCAATAAGCAGGCAACACAAAGTTGAAAAATTTGCCATAAAGAATTTGCCAATGTGCATATCAGTGTGAAGATATATCCGTCACTAGCCATGAATAGATGCTGCATCGAATAATGGTGTTTGCCAGTGATTTGCTGATGTTTTTTAAGAAAGAAATTTTACTTGTGATTCACAGCTATTTACATATGGAAATGGACATTCTAGCAATTATTAAGATTTTCGCATTACACCTTATATTTACGTAAATGTCTCTGGTCAATATTAATAGAAGTTTATATCAAAATTGTCAGAACTCACTAGTTCTCACCGACTTTCAAGCATTCTGAAATTTTACTTACCCAGTGTGATTCTCGTTAACGATAACGGTAACGAAAATGTTCGTTAACGAAACCAAAACTGTAGGCCTAACTCTGTAACTAAAAATATCATTAACTATAACTATGGTGAAAATAACACTAACGAAAATTCACCGTTATTTTCGTTAATTAAAAAAGTAAAATGTGCAATATCGACAAACACGAGAACTTGAAAATGCGCTACAATACCCTGCTAATATATTATGTGAAAGTGTAATTTCTTTTTTCCACATTAGCTGGGCTTCAATGTGTGCATTTGTGTATTTATGTTTGCATGTGTGTAAGTATTTCTGTATGTATGTATGCTTGCATGTGTGTGTTCGTGTGTGGGAATGTAAGTGTTTATGTATGTAATGCAGGCTCATGAGAAATTGTGACTTTCTAGATTTATTTGCGTTGGACAAAAGATTTTTATAACGGTACGCATAGAAAAGACTAGCCTGTCGTTTGTATAGATGAAAAGCTGTTGACACCAAGAACTTTAGGCTTGTGTTAAGTTAGCCGCATCACAAGGGGGTTAGGAGTAGTCGTAAAAGAAGCCCACAACGCATCAGGATGGCATAACGCGCTGTTTGATATCTCTGCCAATGTTCAAATTATTTAGAAGATCGAGTTACGCTTGATGTCACAGTTATGTTAATTGAGGCAAAGTGTGAAGGCAGGTTGCGATATTAGATGGGGTATATAGGCACTATATCAGGAAGCACTGTCTGGTCTGCTTATGCCTCGGAGGAGTTGCTATTTCGCTGCAGTTGTGGGCTTCTTAGTCCACGTACAACGAGTCGGTGATCGTCGTAGTTTGTTTTCATATGCGTCATTTGAATCTACAGTACGAACGAAGTTACTCAGGTAAGCGGTTCTCAATGTTCTTGTTATTTATGATGGTACATCATTTATAAGGGATGGAATATATCCATCAATATTTTTATAAAAGCTTTAAAAAGTAATTGCTGCTAACCGTTTCTTTAATTTAAAGGAAACTGTGGAGTCTCATCAGCTTAGCCTTAAGCTGATGGCTCGAAGAAAGGTTGCATTTAGGGTTTGCAATGTTGCTCAGTGAACTGTCATCAACATTGCAGAAATGTGTGGCCATATAGATCTATGTCCGAATGTTGTCAATGGCTGTTTCGTATTTTAACATTGGCTGTGAATATACACTCAAGGAGTACAAATGAAATTTATGGGGGGGGGGGGAAATTCACCTGATAAAACGAGAGCAGAGCAATGACTGCCGAGTCAACAGACAACAACAAAGCAAATGGTTTGTGTTAGGCTTGTGTTAATTTAGCAGCATCATTTTCCGGCAAGGAGCACTCGAAGAAGAAGCCAGCATCTTTTGACTTTTGCGAAAAACGTACGTGATGCAGTTCTGCCATATGCTACGGACATGTGTGATCTTCGAAATGGCTTTGAGAACAGATTTTAACTTTCATTTTACCATTTGAGCAGGTAAAAATGTTTATTTTTTACTATTTAATTACTAAGATAATGAGCCGTTGAATACAAGTTTCCTTTTCCATCACAGTTTGAAAACCACCAGGCACTCTTCGTTATAACTAACTGACGTTGATTTATAGTCTATAGACTTATGAATTGACTTGCAATGTGTAGGTTTATGTCATGTAAGAGGGCTTTGTTTTTTGGCCGTTGATTACAGAGCAATAAAGCTCGGAATTTTACAATTCAACCTATAAGAACTTAGCTAACCAATATAATAATAATAATAATAATAATAATAATAATATTTATTCTTTAATTAAGCGCCTGCAAACGCACTGCGCTGTACATGTACATGTTATGCGATAAATCTTAACTACTAACAGAACAGACAGCCTGCAATACACGGCGCAACTTGCAGCCTACAAAGCATGTCCGCCTATGGGACTCGATCTCTGTACCTCTCGCACTCTACGCCAGATGTTATCCAATGCGCTATCGGGCAATATGTTGTTTTCTTTTGCACTATCCTTTGTTGATGTTGTTAAATCTAAAACTGAAGCCTTGGTCGTCATAAGGTTTTTACTTCAACTTTTAACTTGATTTTCTACGCTATGGTTGCAGAGTGAAAAGACTTATTCAACCAAACTTGTTAGCAAAGGAGCTGAATCAACAAGAGAAGCAACGGAGAAATGATTCATAAAGTGGCATTTAGTCTGCTAATAATATCTTTACTGGAACAGGGTTAGTAGTTCTACGACATCCCAAATAAAGTTATTTTAGACTACGGCCTTCATTAGCTGTAAATTTACCGCTAAATTGGACAAGGTCTGCACTAAACTCTTTCTTTCCCGACCTGGGTCCGTGACTGGGTAGTCATCCTGGAGCAGGAACTTCCATTCACGCGGCAAATAAATTTTCTCTCCCGCAGTTGCTATTACCAGCTGCGGCAGCTCAAGGTGATCTCCCGTTCTTTGCCCCGATGCAGCTTCCACGCTTGTCCATGCACTTGTTGTTTCTCGGTTGGACTACTGCAGTGCCATATAGGCTATGACGGACTCCAGGCCTGCCGGATTGAGCCCCCGAATAGAATGCTACGTTCTTAATCGCTGAAGCAGATCTTGTATCGCGGTTGTAATGTGGCCAAATTTTTTTAATCGCATGACATGACGAGCAGCAGTGTTGATGACCGCCCAGAGATGAATGATACTGCGCTTGCGGCAAACCAGCAAGGGTGACATTGCACTTATTGACTCGACTAAGGATTAACCTTGCACAAGATAGCGAGTCACTTTCTTGTGAGATAATGCGAGTGTGGTAAGTTGAAGAGCCTGAGGCAAATGACGTTGGGTATTGTTGGAAAAACTCAGATCATTGAGTTCGTTCCAGAATCAAAGGGACGTGCGAAGATCTTTATTCGAGTAGTAACTGGGGGACGAGCTCGAGTGAGATAGGATGATGATTGGGTAGAGCGGGATGACTGAATAGTGAAGAGTTTGCAAAGGTGACTTTTAAGTATGTTAGTAATAGGACTTTGAAGTGGATACGCTCAGATATTTTCAGCAACTTCTTCTCGGACACCGATGAATATTAGGCCTACTCATTCTCATATTTATAACAATGTCTCATCCACCGATTTCTACCAATCAATCACCGTCAACTTCTGCTCAGTCATCGGAATTACCTCGGTATATATTAAGGAGCACTCTGTTCCAGTCTTGTCAGCTGATTTGGAGATTGTCGCGCTCTGCAGTCCATGGAGACATGAAGGTGCCACGCTGTCGCCCATCAACTGAAACCCATCGTGTCTTCTCATGTATCGAACTGTCCTCTTGGTATAATCTCCCACTACATTCACGTACTGTTGCCTTTCATTTTGTACAGCATACATTCGCAAACTCTTCTAAAACGTACTTGTTTAGGCTAAGTTATGCAGACGGTAGATTCCCTATGTTGTGATGAACGTCAGATGCTCTTGTTTCATCGCAATAGTGGGACTTTTCGTATTTCTGAAATGGTGTCTTTCGTCAATTTTTAAAAACGATCTCAATATTCTCGGGTTTTATCTCACTGATGACGGGATTTCTCATTTATTATGCAGCCATGTTTAATCAGTTGCAAAAGCAATAATTATAGTCCGAATACTATCACGTTAGTCATATAGACCGACTTCGAGGCACTGAACCTCCGATTGGTAGTTATGCCATAGACTCATAGATCAGCCAACGCTGGTAATTACACATCAAGTCCCATGCAGTAATGGCTAAATGGCTGTAGCCAGCGATGGTTAAACCAAGAGTCCTGTCCTATATCGCGGAGAATAAGCTTCGACCATCTGAATTGTTTCGCTTTTGTTCACTGAAGAGCTTTCGATGCAGCTCCCAAAGCTTTCAATTCGTTGTTGCATGTAGCCATCTACAGACATAAATTTTCTCAATTCAGTGTGTGCAAGAGGTGTGTCTTTTCTAAAGGCTCGATTGTTCAGAGATGTTTGGGGTCTGTGCAACCCAACGACCTACATTTATAGCCATATTATACAGTCGAATACCGTTCATGACAACAAACGTGTTCATCATAACGCCGTCGACAAAAATAGTCCAATGCAGAGCACTGTACACACACACACACACACACACACACACACACACACACACACACACACACACACACACACACACACACACACACACACACACACACACACACACACACACACACACACACACACACACACACACACACAAACACACACACACACACACACGTACCTATATACATACCAGCGCTCGTGAATAAGCTGGTGCTTTGCGCTCAGCTTTACAGTGGCGCTTTAGAAAATTGGAGATTACGATTACCTACATATACAGATAATTATACTAACGCCGTCCTACTACTGCTCTGCCTCAAATCAAGGTATCGAATGAACTTATTAAATTAAATTTCATTTTGCAACGTCACATCAACATTCAACTGAAAATAACATTATGGAAATTTTACACTTTGACTAACTTCTATATCTAACACAACCAGAAATGCAACGTACCGGTACGTATTAGATGCTTACTACTCATTCTGCGCAAATTTGCTTTCGACACTTTCCCAATGATATGACTACTTAAAAGTATTTGCTTCTTTGTCAGCTCCAGACGTGTGCTGCTTTGTCACATTTTAAAGGATGCCCAGTTTGCCCACCGCTATAGAGTTTTATTACCACTTCAAATAGATCATTTGAACTTGCATCAATTTTGACGGGAGTTAATGGACAAGGCGTTGAATACTCTGACTCATTAGGCATAATAAAGATTGTCTTAAATAGCCTCTGTTCCAGTGTATTGTTCATGTTTTTAGTAATATAAGTGTGTCAATGACTGCATGCGGGTCCGGCTCAAGACATTTGGCGGCCCTAGGCAAACCGGCAAATCGGCGGCCCTAGGCAAACCGGCAGCCCTGAGCAAACCGGCAGCCCTGAGCAAACCGTCCGAACTTTTTATATTTTCGTCATGGTAATTTCGACCATCCTTTTTGGAATTTCATCTTACAAAAAGTTGATGACCCTTTTTTAGTCATTCGCCTCACAAATGAATGTCATGACCTTTTTTTAGCAATTCACGGTTACACCTGCGC
Organism: Allolobophora icterica; assembly: GCA_963556255.1. Lineage (NCBI taxonomy): Eukaryota > Metazoa > Annelida > Clitellata > Crassiclitellata > Lumbricidae > Allolobophora > Allolobophora icterica. The sequence continues at coordinate 9,442,075 of OY744610.1, forward strand.
GATTTCTTACACCAACACTATCAACCTATACTATTATACTTCCATCTAGCGAATAACAATTAAATAATTTTTTTAAATAGAAAATTGACGGCCCCTAAAAATCGGCAGCCCTAGACGGCTGCCTAGTTTGCCTAACGGACGAATCTGGCCTGACTGCATGTTTGTTTGTATTATTTTGTTTGTTCTTTCATTTACATAAAACCTTCGTAAATCTCTCGAAGGAGCTTCATATTGAATAATGCTAATGAGATGGATGTTTTGTTCCGTTACGTTTAGGTCCGGTGTCAAATGGTTATCTAACCAGAAAGCCAACTAACACTGCAGATGTTGTTGGCTCAAGCAACATAACGTTCGAATGTGCTTCCATTTACGGGATCGAATACACGTCTTGGCATTTCACTCCGTTGGGTTCTTCCAGCAACGAATCTATTGAGATTTCCTGTGGATGCCAATTACACACAAGCAGTCAGCAGTATCAAGTAGACGCAACAGTCAACAATTCAACAGTACTCGTTGTTCGTCAGCTGTCAAACGTGACTGAGGGAACCTACAGTTGTACGGACAGTATTGAAACTGCCAAAGCTCTGCTTCTGGTGCTTCGTATGTACTATAACTAGAATTATGCAAATCTATTCTAGTCGAATGATGTTGTATCATCGTTTCAAGATTATAAACGTATTAAAGAGCATATATTGATTAAGTTCAAATTAACACGCTGAAAATATATTGCAAGACTTATGGAGGATAAGAAATTTCTTTTACTTCGTTTAACTCCAGTTTGAGCGACCATAGACGTGTTTTGGCGTGCCATTACTATGTGCACTGTACTAACGTACTAACGAGGATAATGACTACGAGAAATTGTATTTTAGCAATAATGGCTTCAGTTCATTTGAAAGTATAGTTACCGCCAAGATTTTGTAGTTTGCTGTGTGTAAACACGGAACAAACTGCTTATCATCTTTTGGTGCAAATTATTTTCATGTATAAATGCAAGATTTGACCTCATTATTTTTTGATATTTCAATATTAGCTTCTCCGATCTCAATGGAGCCGCTTTTCGGTCCAATTGCTGGAGGAACGAACATCAGGATAATTGTTGGCTCAGAATCAATTGATTATATATCGAGATATACATCACGTATCTCATATGTTAGTTATGTCTACATCGGAAATGACTTGTCTTCAACGTCCGTGATGGCTAAACCTAATGACAGGTAAGAGGAAGACTTTATCGAATGCATTCAACATTACATAATGCTTTATTTCATGCAGTGCAGGAAGCGGAGACAGAAGTACAAAAGAAGAATAAGTAAACACAATTTTCACTGGAGATATAATTTCTAATTACATGCATTCTAATAGTGTAACTATTTTCATTGTAAAGAGAATATATAGTTACTTCAAAAATTTTGCTCATACCTGTAACTATAATAATCTGTTCTATGCTGTATTAAATCTGATGTAAATTATTGTGATGCTTTTTCTTATCGTTCGATGAACACATTTGGTTGTCTTTGAAATATTAATAAAATCAAACATTTGCTTTCAACTTCAGGTCAACATTAGACCTTGTGGCTGCAACTCCAAGCACAACAGAAGCATCAGTCGGGCAACCGTTGCCTGTTATAATTGAATTCTCTTCGCAATGGCTGTTCAACATGACTTTCAACAGAGCTTTCACTTATTTACCTAACCCAGAAATTACAAGCATCTATCCAAGCAACTTCATTGTAACGTAGGTATTCCTTTTCCTAATGTTAAGTTCTACAATGGGGTAACTGCCTTCATGCAGGGAAGATCAGATAGGTCTTATTATTAGATAAAAGAAACACTATCTAAGGAAAGTGAACAAAAAAACAGTTACTGAGAAATAAAAACGAACTTAATAGCAAAAGCCGTAAATGGTAATTATTATTTAAGTAATTGTCAATGAAATTCTTATAGCATAATCAGACACCCGAATATTTAACCAAAATCACAACAGTCACAACACATCTGCAGCGTAGACCCGAAGATCTCCGAAAGTCGAAATTCTGCCACTGGCTCAATGTTAATCACCTCCCGTGGACGTCTGGTCACGTGGTCCGTCCAGGACGCTAAGCCCTGGTACCAAAGATAAGACACAAATTTGGCGATGTATCAATCAACCAATGGAAATTTACATAGCGCCCCTTCAAAAGCTCAGAGGCGTTCCCAACCCAACACAAGCGGAAAAACCAGTATTGAGGAACCATTAGAACAGTTTGGGAAGAACCGAGGGAGGCAACGAACTTCCAGCGGAAGCCCATTCCATGCTATTCCATGCTGTCGTCCTCTTAAAACTTTTTATTGTGGGGGATCAGTCAATAACACTAACAACAAGGGTTAAACTGTTCCGTCTTTAGTTGATGTGGTCGTGTTTTCTCCTTCAATCTCGGCTCGACATTTCTGAATAGTCTCCCGTGCAATGAATTGCATTATGTTTACACTTTGCTGCAGTGGTGGTACCCTGTTGGAAGTAACCGGAAAAAGTCTGTCATCCATGGCTAAACCAATCATCCAGCTGACAGTTTTCATAACTCGATCGGCTGAAAACAGCTCAACGGCAACTACATCGTCGAGGGTAATCACCGTTTCAGTTAACAAACTCACTTTTAGCAATACGCTATGGCCAAGATGAGATTGTGTACTATAATTTGTGCATTTCACCCGATATCGCTTAGATTGCAACAAATAATCAAATGATAAAATCCATGAAAATTTATTGCAAGAAGGGTCAAATACATTTAAATTTTAGTTTGGGCATGACATTATAATGCAATTGAGCAATCAGAAGAAGAAAAACAGTTAAAAACCTCTACTCAGACTTCCAAACTACTTAGAATTATGGTTTTCCTTCTAATCGGCTTTACAAACTGTAATGTCATATTCTAACATTTGCCTTGCAGGAATGTACAGTTCAACCAGGGAATGATACTTATATGCAGTGTCCAATTCCTCCATTGATTCTCCCAGATGATTTTCTCGAGATCTTGAACTCAAGATACACCAATAGCAACCACAGAAGACGACGAAACATGAAACCGAGTTATCCGTTTACTCAGAACTCTCGTAGTCGTCTCTCTCGCATGAAACGTGAGATCTCTTTTGTCCTAAAAGTGAATGGACCAAATGGCATCGACAGAGCCGACATTTGTCTTGGATTCCTCTTCGACAACTACAGGAAATACGAGAACATCAAAGAGAATCTTCCAAACACAACGCTTCAATTTTACTCAGATCCTGAAATAAGTTCGTCTAAAGAATTAATTGAATTCGATCCATCCGAAGATGAACTGATTTACGTGAAGGTGGGTTACGATAGTTTGTAATCATTCTTTAAACTCATCGCATATCTTCATGGATGTAGGCGTGGCTTATCGTATGATGTAAGAGATCACGTATGGAGGGTGTAGCGCATGCGCGGTGCCGAGAATGTTGAAGGCACTCGATGCATCTATGCTCTGTAACAAGGATCTGTGGGTATTTTTTCGATCGGATCGCAAGGCCTTCGCTGGTTTCGACGTGTGGTGCTATTTTATTAAAGTCTTCTCTTTTTATAAAAGGAATCAAAACTTAAAAACAGTATCCGTCTTATTTTGACTTCCGCTACGCTATCGATCATTCAATGTTTTCGAAATGTCTTCTGTCATTGAACTTTTGTAATCACTGCTTCAAGGCAAAACTAATTGTACAGCAGAACTAATAGTAGGTTAAATTTATATCAGTTTAGGTAGATGCCTTGAAAACAACCATTTCGCGAGTTCAAGTGTGTTTCGATAATGTAAGCATAGTAAGTTTTCTTATCATATGCAGAACGCAACACAAACAAGAATTTTGACAGATCGGTTTATTATAATTGCGTGAAACAGTTGTTTAATTAAAAGAAGTTAAATGGGATTTAAATATTTGTAGACAGAACGTATATTTTTTTAGGGAAGATACATGTTGCGTGGCTGTCGCCTAAGAGATTATCTGGTCCACATTAGCAATCAGATTTGTACCAACAGCGACCTACAGGACAACCAGCTGAGCTGTCGACCACCAAAAGAAAAGCCATCGTCAACAGTGAACGACACGACCTACTGTGATCAACATCTGAGCATTACAGTATGTCATGATGAACAACTTGTACCATTTTGTAGCCACGCATCAAATCGTAGAAGCGAGGTTGTTAACATAAAGCAGATAGATGGCAATGGCCGTTTTCATATTGGCCAATCAATTCAGAGCGTGATGCACAATTGCACAAGAATTACAGCATATTATTGTTATCTTTGGGCAAACAATCGCTAATAATAGGGAAAAGAACAAAGAAATGCGAGGCGCAGTGCAATATAGGTGTATTATTATTTTGTTATAAAGCCGTTTTAATTTTCTGCCATATTATAATTAATAGTAATATCTCGCAATGACTTGAGTGATATTAATGTTTTCTGTCTACAACAATATGTAATAATAGATACTTGAAGAGAGAAGAGGCGCTTTTTTAAATCAGGCATTTAAATTATATAGAGTTTGATTTCGTATCTTGCATTGAAAATGAAAGAAAAAACGACACCGTCACTAACTACATCCTACATATATAGTGGCTATGTGTTGCCTACATTAAATTCCATTGCCTTATTTAAGATAACTCTTGGATACAAGCAATATCAATACGCCTGTCTTACCTACACAGATCGTTCAGCAACAAAGACATTCGGCCTCATTGTTGGACTCACCGTAGGATTGGGTGGATTGGCTATTTTCCTATTCATACTCATTGTTTGCATCGTCATATGCCGTAGGAAAAAAGTTGCCCAAGAGACTGATATGCACCAACACTCCGGAGGGCAGGAAATAAGAAAACCAAAGTATAATAATGCTGTGCAACCAGAATCAGAACAAGACCATGGACATCAGAGACAACAATATGATGACTACTTACAACCAAATAACGGGATACAGCCAAGTGACGAATATTTAACTCCTGACGACTGATTTGACAAGTGTACCAGACGGAATTTCAATTCCATTGAAATTCGGTTGACGAAAATTAAATAGACTGCAAAATGTTGAACATTTAAGTGATCCAATGAGTATGTATCATGCGTTGAATTACATGTAAACGATTGAAAACTCTTGCAACGACTATGAGAAATGTTTAGATAATATTGTGAGATAAGCTTACTTTGTAAATCTTGATATAATATAAGGATTACGTAAGACTATCTGAAGTACATTTACTTTACACTGACATTACTGCCATGTTCTTGTTCCTGCTGCAAGTGTACCAGGCGGGTATATTAAGTGAATCACCATAAATATTTTAGAGTTCAGTTGAGCTGCGAGAGTTGATGACCTGGTTGCATGGGCGCCGACGTTTTTGCTTTTGTCTCTATGTGCCAGCGGGTGAAATTCCCGGTGCATGGGTACTCCGTTTCACCTACCACCTCCCATAGGTGGGTGAGTTTTAGCGGATTTTCAGAGAAAGAAAATTTTTTTCTTGCCATGGGTCCTTGTGTAATTATTTATTTATTATTTTAAATAATAAATAAATTATTTATGTACGGGTTGTGACTGTGAGATCATGCAATGCTCGGTATTTGTGTTGTAATTCTACTTCTCACGTTGTGAGATTACTGCTTAGGTGTAAAAAATTTGAATTTAATGTCCGAATTCTTCTGGGTGCCAAGCACCCACTGAACTTTCTCTCTGGGTGCATTCGCACCCAAGGCTCCCAAGATGTCGGCGCCTATGCCTGATTGTCCACCAACTGGCTGAGAATGAAACCAGAAAAACTGAATTCATATGGCTGCGCACGGGAGAGGCACGCTCAAGCATTTACAGAGAGGCGATTCAAGCGGCATTCCCTAACTGGAAGGTACACACGCTGTCCGGTACCTGGGAAAACTTCTGAATGAAGACCTGTCTATGGAAGAACATGGCAATTCCCTCTGCATGCTTTGCTTCTATTAACTACGCCATTTTAGAGTCATACGGTGATATTTATCATTTGACGCTGCTGTGACTCTTGTACACTGCTTTCTGCTGACGCGCTTGGACTATTGCAACGGTGTCCTTGCGGGTCTGCCAAGGTTCTGGATACGACAGCTTCAGTTCGCCCGAGTCGACTCTGAGCTGGCAAAATTTGCGAAAATTTCGATCTATATGCGAGACACGCTACACTGGCTCCCGGCTGAGGACAGGATCATAATCAAGATCATCCTCATGAGACGAACATCGATGGTCGGTGCCGGCCCAGGTACAACAGGGAGCTCTTTCTTCCTGTCTCCAACCAGCCAGTCATCGATCCTTACCCTCTTCCGCTCGTGGGAACTTGATGGTTCAGCGCTCCTGACCTGCAGGCCTACATTGCCTTCTCATGCATTGGACCATCATACTGGAACAGACATACATCAACAATTCGTAACATTGCGCCGCATGCAGCTCAGAAAACATTTCAAAATTGCTTATGTCGAATCTGTTTACATCTGTACGGTTGCTAAGTTTAGCGACTTCGTTAGGTACTTGTAAGGCGCTATATAAATGGCCATATACATGCATACATACACATGCATACAACACACATACATACACATACAAACATACATACATACATACATACATGTGTTGGGATCATTTTGAAAGTTAGTAGTATTCGACATTAAACCTTTGTATGGGTTGGCCTACTCTGCTACGAGGTGCGCCGACAAAACGGCGCAGGACAAAACGGCGCAGACATAGCGGCGCAGACAAAACGGCGCGTCAACAAAACGGCGCAGTACAAAACGACGCAGACAAAACGGCGCAAAACTGAACTAAAGAATAATAGTTTATAGTAGTTTAATATATACTAAAATATATACTTGAAATAACTGTGTAACTTCATAAAGTCCTTTAGTTCATACGTTGTCATAATATTTGCGCGTCTACCCCTTCTTTGCCTAAGTATCTTTCCAATAGTCCGTGTAGAAGCGGGAATAACGATTAAAATGTAAATTAAACCAGAGGCGGGATGAACGATTAAAATATAGCTAAAATGAGAAGCGGGAAGAACGATTAAAATGTAAATTAAACTAGAAGCGGGATGAACGATTAAAATGTAAATTAAACTAGAAGCGGGATGAACGATTAAAATGTAAATTAAACCAGAAGCGGGATGAACTATTAAAATATAGCTAAAATGAGAAGCGGGAAGAACTATTAAAATGTAAATTAAACCAGAGGCGGGATGAACGATTAAAATATAGCTAAAATGAGAAGCGGGAAGAACGATTAAAATGTAAATTAAACTAGAAGCGGGATGAACGATTAAAATGTAAATTAAACTAGAAGCGGGATGAACGATTAAAATGTAAATTAAACCAGAAGCGGGATGAACTATTAAAATATAGCTAAAATGAGAAGCGGGAAGAACTATTAAAATGTAAATTAAACTAGAGGCGGGATGAACGGCACTTTTTGATCGCTATAAGCAAACAATCACTAGACGGGTATCATAATCTTTGTACTGCGCCGTATTGTCTGCGCCGTTTTGTCGGGGTACTTTGAATTGCGCCGTTCTGTCTGCGCCGTTTTGTCTGCGCCGTTATGTCTGCGCCGTTATGTCTGCGCCGTTTTGTCCTGCGCCGTTATGTCTGCGCCGTTTTGTCCTGCGCCGTTTTGTTACGGCGCCCTGCTACGAATAAATGTTTTCTGAACGAATTGACCCTTGACTCGGATCGTCATTGAATTCATTGATTCGACAATGCTAGTAGAATAATTGATGGAACGAAGATCGAGACCGATTGCTTTCATGGTCACCAGGTCTCTTGTGATGCTGCACCATACTAACGTAACAAATACACAGAAACACATACACACGAGGATCGTATATTTTAGTGATTCTTAATTCGATAAATGGCGACATTGAGTCGTCGTGCATACATAGGCTTATCTACATTTCATGTATAGGCCTACAGTTACGCAAATACAATGCGCATATAGCAGTTAAAACCTTCGATACTCATTTCTGCCATATAACACTGGTTGCTTAATTCATAACTGATTGAAATAACCGTTCCTTATGACCATCTTGAATCACTAGGATAAATAATTAAGCTCGTTTAAAAATCTAGGCTTAACAGACCCAAAGAAACAAGTAAACCAAGGCATACATTCAGATTATCATCAACGAATAGAAAATGATGCATAGACTTAAAGTCATAGTTCAGCAGAACACTCATGGGAATTGAGAATTCCCATGTCTAGTTCTGTACAGAAGAACGTCTATAGCGGAAAAGCATTGTGGTGAGTATATATATCGGACACCTCGTCCAGTCGTACGGCTCAGTCAAAGTAAAATAAATATTACTAGCCAACCTGCTTGTTTAAATAGTAGCAGTTCGACAACAGGTGTTCATTCCAATATCAAACCAATTTGCCAGGTTCAAACTAAAGCAAAGGGAGCAAACGATACTCAAGGTCAGGATAAAACTAAAGATACAAAAAAATGTATAGCCTATGGCTTAAATTGTATTGTATTGCTTATACGGTTATACAAAAACTTTCTATCAGCAGCGCTTCTGGTATGAGAGTTATGAGGTTATCATTTGCATTGGTTTCCAGAAGCCTGAACTACTGCAACTCACTTCTAACTTGTATCTGGAGAAGCTCCGTAGGATACAGAACTCGTTGGGTAGAGTTGTGGCAAAGACATTAAGATTAAGGCATAAAATTATAACCTCTGCACTTTAATATCATTGCACTGGCTTCCTGTTAAGCAGAGGATCTCTTTCAAAATTGGTTTCATGCCTTATAAAGCAGTGAACGCTGGCCAATCACAGAATTTAGAATCAATCCTCGATCCTCAGTCCATTTACTATTCAACAAGATCATCTGGTTGTCTATCTTTGGTCATAGCTAAAGCTGAAACAGTGCAGGATGTGCCTGAATTTTGGAATTCCCAACGTGTACCTATTCGATCTGCTCAGTCGCTTACGAAGCCTTACGTCATTTCATGCTCAATTTTAAATCTATCTACTTCGGATTGTTTATCCATCTTTATCCCAGCTGACTGGTCTTCTGGATATTGACCTGATTACGGCTTGGCTTTTGTGCGCCATCGTTTGACGCCTCATGCATTAGAAAATGGCGCCATACAAGTTACTAATTATTACTAATTATTTGTATCCCGTTTAGACTTGAATGATAGCTGTGTTACTATCAGACCGTGTCCTCGATTTGCATTTTTGCTCAAAATTCGACAGGATAAAAGTGAATTCTAACCTAAGCAGCTGAGAGGCGCTCCACGGAAACATTGGTTTCACAGCCGAGACTCATAAGGAATCGTGACATTGATTTTCAGATTTCTTGCGTGACACAAAAGATTCGTGTAGATATGCGTATATGCATTCTCTGTCGCTGGTCCAGCTACGTGGAATGACTTACCATCTCTCCTTCGCCTATCTCCTTGTACTCACCCGTCTTCTTTTAACGCTGTATTGAAGACTTTTCTCTTTGGGAGTGCCTTTGAGTAGAGCCCTTGAAGAGGCGCTATATAAATTCCATGATTGATTGATTGATTGATTGATTGATTGATTGATTGATTGATTGATTGATTGATTGATTGATTGATTGATTGATTGATTGATTGATTGATTGATTGATTGATTGATTGATTGATTGATTGATTGATTGATTGATTGATTGATTGATTGATTGATTGATTGATTGATTGATTGATTGATTGATTGATTGATTGATTGATTGATTGATTGATTGATTGATTGATTGATTGATTGATTGATACACAAAATACGCTGTACAGAAAAGCTCCTGAGACCGATCGCGCATCGCTCGCCTACTCAATCTAGCACGATCGATTTTCAAACCGCCTACTATTTTCAAATGAGAAGTTCTGGATGTAAACGAAAATATTCCTTCCAATTCTCCATAATGAAACTATTCAGATGACTTGCATAGCGTCGTTACTCTTATGCAGAGGGCAATATTTGATGGTCCCTTCGAATGAAATCGTAGCTAAAAATTCCGTTGGAGAGGTGAGCTTGATGGCGTCGGCACAGACCGCATGCGTGCCTTGTTCTCTTCTAACCCTAGAGTGCAGTTTTTATGGATAGTTTTATTTCAGGATGATCACGAAACCTACTGAGGTATGCGCGTGTATGAATAAAGCATGAGTAAAATAATTATATGGATTGCCACAACAATGCTTCAGAAATTCGTCTAGATGGGTAGCTGAATACATACGCGTATGAATCGTATACGGAGAAGTCTAACAAGAGACCCGCACTGCTTCAGCGGACATCTGCTTTTCTTAACGCCCGGTTTTACATTTCTGCCAAATCTTCAAACTGTTTACGAAGTTCTAATGACGTTGCATGTCGCGTTATTTTTTTTTGAAAAGCACTTTGCCAAACTAGGTGAGGAGTATTAATCAAGAACACCTGTCCGGTCTTCTTATGAATCGCAGAAATTGCTATTTCATATCAACAAAGGAACGACTTGAGAATTCGACACTTTTCACATCGTCAATCTTCGGCTTTGTACGGGTGTGGCATCTAAAATGTCATCTTCAGTCCATTTACAGTGAGTCGGTGATCTTCAAAGGTCGTGTTTAGCCTTTGAATGCTTAGGCCTCACGTATGACGCACATGTACCTTCTCAACTTCCTCCTTTTGCAATACAGTTCGTAATAGCCAACATTAAATCGTGTTTTGTAAGGCAAATGCTTAGGCCTAACATTAAAAGGTATAGCCTTCTCACCTTGATGGTGACAATACAATACAGGTAGTTATATAAACATGAAATTTACTTGCTGTTGAATAATTATAATGTAATGATTTTATATATTACCTATCAATATTTCATTAAATAATCATAAATCTACAATATTCATCATGCTGCTGACACTTTCTTATGAAATACTACGATTCTTTTTTGTCGAATAGTCTTAAACTCTTCGAGAAACCTCTATGTAACATTGTCTCTTTTACAACCGAAGAAAATCCGCTTACAGGTTAGCAGTTTGAAATTCTATTATTAGACACACAATTTGAAATCTGTCATAGACCTAAGCATAGCCGAAGTTTGGTACACTATTAAAATAGGTTTTCGTTAGATAGTTGTTTTCATCCGCGTCACATGAACATACAGTTCGTTCTCATAATATTATGCTCTCTCTGCGGGATGGATTAATGTCCATTACTTTCTAAAACACGTTTAGCTTGCAGTTGCCGTTGTTTTTTCTTTTACTGAATGGAGTCTTTACAGTCCCATCACTTTGGTCTTAAACACGTGGTTCAAACAAGGAGCTCCATTCAGGGTTTACAATGAAGCTCAATTTGTGCATGTATGTCGGTATAATATATCTGGGTATTTAATACAAGGCGTATTACGTACCTCACAGAAGCGCAGTGAACCGTCAACAACGTTGCCGAAATGCATGGCCATATTTGTGACCGAGTGTTGTGTAGAACTGTGTCGTGTTTTACCTTGGCTATTAATATACACGAAAGGCCCACAACTGAATGTATAGGCTAGGCTAAAATTCGCCTGATAAAAAACGAGAGCAATGGGTGCAGAGTCAACAGGCAACAGAAAAGGAAACGGCGTCTTTAGACTTTGTGAATATATGCAAGCATTGCCGCTCAACCGTAATATATACTGCACACACAACATTTTCATGTCATTATCGAAATGTCTTTTGATGCGGTGAAGAACTTTTAAGCTTAGAAATGATAAATGTAATATTTTTCTGATTTACTAACCGAGAATTAAGATGAGACCCAGATGAATTCAAGTTTAATTTTTCATCAGTTTTTGAAAACCATCGAAATAGCGTCAATGACGCTGTTTTAGAGCATATTGTGGGGCGTGGTGGCTCAGTGGTAAGTTCGGCGCCTTGTGACCGGAGGGTTGCAGGTTCGAATCCCACTCTAGTCGCTGCGTACAGACCTTGGGCAAGTCCTTCACTCGCAATTGCTCGTGGCGCTTTGGCGTGAAAATTCCGGCACAGTATCAAATGCTGTAGTCGGGAGCGCCTCTGAGTAGTAGCAGACTTCGAGAGGCGCCATAGAAATATCCGGAATAAATATTGATTTCTAGAATGGCTTATCTTGTGAACATCTATGCCAATTAAATTATTTTTTATTTTTTTATTTTTTTATTACAGAGGTCTAATATAGCGCCCCTTCAAGGTTATCTACTCAGGAGCGCTAATTATGCTGTGCTCCTTCACCAGTGACTATGAAGCTCTATAACTCGGATTTTTATAATTAGATGTATGGGTACACAGTATGCTGTACTATATTGTTTTCTCCTGCGTTACTCTTTGTTGATGATGTAAAGTGTAAAACTGAAATCTTGTTCAGTTGAACGTTTTTACCTGAACTTTTAACTGTTGTTATGTTTGTGCAGTGAGAATACGAAATAGTCGAAACCTCTCACCATTCGAAGTGAATCAAGATCTCCGTCGTCAACAACAGAAAGATGATTCTTAAAGTGGCATTTAGTCTGCTGATTTTCTCTTTCTTGGAAAAGGGTAAGCAGTCCTACAACATATCAGTAGAAGCCTTCAGTATTCATCGTAGTCATTAGCACACCCATTAATTCCACATTGATTTTCACTGAATCAGATTACCTGCATTTAAGTCAGTTTATCCAAATCTGTCATCGGCCGGTCGACTTTGAAAGACAATGCTAACTCTACCGTTAACCCTATGGCAAGACTGTCGTTACGAAACGTCTGGATTGGCGTTGATTTCGAAAAAAGACTCCCGTATCTTTACAATATTCAATTTCACCAAATTGTGTTCGCAACTTCCGGTTGTGACTTAAATAACTGTAAGCCTGGAAGCAGTTACGCTTTTTATACCAATTTCATTCTTTTTATTTTATTCCTTTTTTCGCTCTTGATCGCGCGTAAGTAAGAAAATCTAAATGTGAGTCGCGAGAAGAGCTTGTATGCATCAAGATTATTACACGGAGTTAGCTCATGGAGTTCGAACGCCAACATCCGCCTCAGAATATTCTGTGAATCACCTCTGCAGGCTTTCCACTCAAAGCTAGTCTCAACTTCTCAACAAATCCTGCCCTGACTCATCTGTTCCTCCCCTTACAATTCTCCTCGACATAAACTACACCCGCCTTAGCAGCTGCTCTGCCTCCTTTCTTGATCTAGATCCTTGGAAACTGGAGTCGGACCACATTTCTACTACCCTCTGAAAACCCCACTTTCTTGACGCACAGCTCTTGAATTAGCTGGTGCCCTACGCTTTGCTTTCAAGTGGCGCTTTAGAAGTTTAGAGCTTACGATTACCATTACGAACAGTGTTTAGTAAGAAACTAAGATCTCTGGAGAATTATATAGACAGACAACACAACCAGAGCTAATATGTAAAGTAAAACAACTGTCAACTGATTTTCTTTGGAACAACCGAGGATGCGAGATAGTCATTTCAGTTTGGCAAGGATGGGCAGGCCATGGCTGTATGGGATTGATTTTGGTGCTGTTGGAGCGAAAACAAAAGCAGAAGGTGTGACTGCTCGGGATTTGTGCAGTGTTTTTTATGTTGATGCGCTGCCTTGCTGAATTGTAGCGTGTTAAAGATAGATGTCTGTGAGGCTCCCTGTATGATTTGCAAGAGAAGTCTTATAGCTAAAATTTCATATAAAAACTTATACATACAAAGAAAGCAACCAATGTCTTTTCGTTTCGACTCTGACACGCGTACGGGATTGAAATGTGGCTACGAGGAGCAGTGATGGGCACTAAACTTTTTTTTATAGTTAAACTAAAACTATTTTCCAACTAAAAAAATAGTTCAACTACAGTTGGCAACTGATTTTGGAAATTAGTTAACTAAACTAAAAAGTAGCTAAACTTTTCCAACTTTTTACGAGAAACATTTTCAAATAACAGAGATTAACAGAGATTAACACAATAACTAAAATAATGCAGCGCGTCAATGACAATAATTTCACCTTCAAACTATGCAACGTGTAACTGCTCTAGCATACAGTTACAGGTGTACTGTGAGTAGTGTATGAATTTGAATACACAGGCTGTTAATGCTAAAACCAAAGACGGCAATCTTCAACAAAAAAAGTCGAAACAGCGGAAAAGGTTTTTATGCAAAACATTGTTTAAAATGACATTTTCACAAATTTTTAAACTATGAAGTTCATAATAAATTTCACGCACATTCGTAACACTTACAAATTCTTTCTTGATCGTCTTAGGACGGGCAATCACCTAGTAATATATGATATTGCATTATATTGATTGGGCTGCATATATGTAATATTGTATTGCTTTTTATTACATTGTATTGTGTTGCGTATTGGACCTTATTGTATTGTACTCCACTGTACTTTGGCAAGGTGAGGCCAGCTAATGTAAGGCACAGTTTTGGTTTGAATGGTTGAACGGTTTCCCTATTCACTTAGATCCCATTATAATTATATCCTAAATGATAACAACTTAACCGAACATCAACAATGCAATACAACCCGTTTGTGGTGAGGCTTTACGAACAATAGCCGGCTACAAAGAATGTCGTCCTCCACAGACACTGTGATGGAGGGATGTTCGATGCTTCTGTTATCTGCAAAGAACTCCTTGGCTTTGGACTTCGTGTGCTGTCGGACTTTTTCCCCGTCGTCGTTCCTCCTCTTCGACGAAGTCCAGGAACTTCCGAACATCATGTCTATTTTCACCCATGGGTTGGAATCCGTAGGCTGGGCTCTGAATATATGAAGCTGTGCAACAACAACAAAATTACATATCATTTAGTGCGTTTGTTAGGTTCTTTGAAGGCGCTACAATAAAAGTCTGGATAAGAGCACTGTGCACACGTATATTTGTTGCGAGGATAGGCATCGAGAGTTACTAAGAAAGCAAGGAAGCTTTGTACAAATAAGCTTAATCAGTTGTATAACATCTCAAGCATTGCACTTACACTGCTATCAGATTTTGTTGCATGGAGCAGATTCAGTTGGATTCTCCTTCTTGTTTTCATAAAAAAACAAATGGTTGTCCGGGAGAAAGTAAGCGGATTGAAACCTTATACGTGAAGATACTAATGCAAGAAACCTAACAGCCTTTTAATACCTAATGTTATTAGGTAGGACATGGTTATTACGAATATCTTATGTCACCAAGTATTTCTTCCAGGTGTCAATGGTCAGTGCTCAACTCCGCCAATAAATCAGGCTGTCTACGAGGCAACTCAGAATACGCCGATGAATTGCAACGGTGCAACACCAGTATCCTGGACTGTTACTTCAACTGATAATGAGCAATTTCCTTCTAAAATCACAAACTTAAGCGACACTGTTGCGTCTACATTAACGAACCTCTATGGCGTCACCCAGACTAATCTGAACATAAAGGTCGATCAATCGTCTCCAACAGTTCCTCCGATAACAACTTCTGGCGTATATGTCGCACAAAACGGTGCTGGCACCAAAATTGGCGCCAAGCTCGTCGTCGTTCGTAAGTAGACATATATCCTTAATTCATCATTAATGGGCTAATTGATAGCATTGTTCGATTTCTATTGTATCTATTTAATATAATATTTCTTCGGAGGTATCGTCCCCATCGCAGAAACGAGCTATCGTTTCTCCTGTACTAGAGGAACCTAACCTGGACCCTAACCTCCGCTAAACTACCGCTAAACTACCGCCCCATCTCCAACTTCTCCTTCCTGTCTAAGTTTTTTGAACGTCTAGTTTTTTGCAGCTCCTCTCTGTCTCTCTGGCCTTCTCCCTTCCAGTCAATCAGGTCATAGGTCTCCCCACTTTACTGAAAAGCCCCTGCTCTCCATACTCTCTGACATTTTTTTATTCTGCTATTGATAGGTATCAACTCCCTCTGAAGAGTCTCTGTTACCATCGACATTGTAGACCATGACATCTTACTGGAACGCCTTCAGGTCTCATGTGGTATCCAAGGCGTCCCACTTCTTTGGTTCCGGTCTAACCTCGAAGAGAGCATCCAAAATTTAATGGTTATCTGTGGAGACTAGAGAACCCCTTGGATTAGAGTTAAGTTTGGGGTTCCTCAAGAAAAGGTCCTCTTCATTACCTCGTATAGACGGCTGACATTCCTGCTATATTCGCAAACCACTTTTCAACTGACCATCTCTATGCAGATGATGTCTCTGTCTATGTCTCAGTGTCTCTGTCTCTCTGTCTCTGTCTCTGTCTCTGTCTCTGTCTCACTCTCTGTCTCTCTGTCTATTTGTCTCTCTGTCTGTCTCTGTCTGTCTGTCTGTTTCTGCATGCCTGACTGCCTGCCTGCCTGACTGCCTGACTGTCTGTCTGTCTGTCTGTCTGTCTGTCTGTCTGCCTGCCTGTCTGTCTGTCTGTCTGTCTGTCTGTCTCTCTCTCTCTCTCTCTCTCTCTCTCTCTCTCTCTCTCTCTCTCTCTCTCTCTCTCTCTCTCAACCGAACTAAGGCGCAGCTCATTAGGTTTAGTACAGAGAGGTTAGCAATTCCTCAAGGAAGAATTCCCATTTCTTGCTCAGACTTCATTCACCTTTGTTTCTATTGTTCGTGACCTAGGACAGGTGATGCCGTCGGAAGCATGCTCACCTTTTCCAAATATAATATTGCTAAATAATACTTACGCGCTGTTCTTACTTTCACTTGAGTTGGCTTACAGCCATTCAAGACGTTCTGTCTCCTCTTCTCTTTTTACTGCCATTTTTTATCCAAGTTTTCATCTGCTCCAGAATCAATTACCGCACCTCACTCTTGATTCTTCTACCAAAAGTCCGTCTATACTATACCCTCTCCAGACTGGTTTTAATGCTGACTAACAGCCCGACTTCCTCGCTCCTCTCATATTTCCTCTCATATTTTGGATTATGTTCATTGGCTATTCCTTACTGCTTGGATTCGGCTTAAGATACTTACTCTAATCCTTAGGTCTTATACTGGCTAAGCGCCCAAGTATCTCTGTAACCTTGTCTGTTGGCCAGTTTCTGCTGCCTCTCTCGGTCAACTACGCTCACTCAACCGCCATGATCTTCTTGTCCCATGAACCAAGACTACTATGACCAAAACTCGAGCGTTTGCTTGCATTGGCCGTGCACTCTGAAAATAACTCTCTCTATCGACACGTACTTCTCAATTAGTTGAAGGCCTTAGTGTCTCTTGACGCTGTCTCAAAACTGCTACCGTAATGCGTCTCGGGTTTCAGATAAAACATTTTTAATAGCAATGTACAAGCAAAATATACCTTAGCAGCGTAGGCGAAAGCAGCAACGAACGGCACCACACGAAGATAGAAGCAGCCAGCAACGTACTTCCCAACACATAGCACAGAGGTACCACCAACTCCAAGCAAAACCAAGTTCAAAACGACACAAGCGTCAGCCATAAGGTTGACCCAAAACAGCTGCTTCGAAATAGACAGGTGTAGCGATTTCAGATTACCCCCATTTCACATTACCCCCCGGTAACTTGAAATCGCGTTCACATTACCGGGGGGTAATCTGAAATCGATTTCAAGTTACCCCCGGGGGTAACTTGAAATCGATTTCAGATTACCCCCTGCGATTTCAGATTACCCCCTCAAATTAATGGGGCCCATTTTCGATTATCTTATATAATACTAATAATAATTGCCAATATTTATCGCTGAACTCTCGTTATCCTCTTATAGCATCATGTACGATAAGTTCTCTCTCTCCTTGTGCCTCAACTACATAAAACTCATGAAATGGAGCAGCTGACACGCATATATAGTACTGAAGTTGTCTGGCTGGCTGGTTTACTGGTCAATGCTTGCAATCAGTGCGTCAGCTGTATAAAATGTTAATATTCTCAGTCGTTCGAAAGAGCTCGGTGGTATAGTTAGCAGTTTATCTTATGTGGACATGGCAGGGGTAACTTGAAATCGCGTTCAGATTACGGGGGGGGGGGTAATCTGAAATCGCGTTCAGGTTACCCCCCGGTAATCTGAAATCGCGTTCAGATTACCGGGGGGTAATCTGAAATCGATTTCACATTACCCCCGGGGGTAATGTGAACAGCGCAGGGGTACCTTGAAATCGCGTTCAGGCTACCCCCGGGGGTAATCTGAAATCGATTTCAGATTACCGGGGGGTAACTTGAAAGAGGGGGTAACCTGAAGTCTTTACACCGGCACTAACAATGAATCCTAAATCCAGTCTGAAAACTAGTCATCGAAGCAGAATTTATAGTACTACGATCTCGCGCCAAAAGCACTTTGGATTAGGCGTGTTGCCCATCCTACTTACACCGCGTGCTGTCTCCACACACTACATGCTTACACGCAACAGTGATATCACAAACTCTGTCAGTACTGTTTCTTCTTCACTGACGGGAGTTTATGGCGTTAATCAAACTTGTTTGACAATTTGTGCATCTACTACACCTGCAAGGTTATGTCGCTCTTGACCGTAGGATGTTTTTGACAAACGGAAAATAATACTAATTGATATATATTTTTTTGATCTATTGAAATAATAATAATTGATTCATGCTATCATCCGTGACATCATTTGATAATTAAAATATTCTTCCCGTGATTTTCCATTATAGTTAACTTAAACTTGTTTCACAGCACTATACCGCACCTCCGATCTTTCTTCTATGTTATTTCTACCTGGTTGTTTATTTCACAGGCGCACCTCCAACGTGTAACTGCACAGCGATCAATTCAACAAACAACAACATAAGCTGCAGCGTCACATATGCCGACGGCAGTTTCAACCCGATCTATGCGAAGATAACCTGGACAGCAGATGGCAATTTCGTTAAGAACGACACTCTGAATGTGAGGACGAGAGTTAATGGTGTGTACACAACAACATCAACCATCACAACCAGTATCAACGATCCAGCAACCTATCAATGCCAACTTACATTTACGAAACCGCAGAGCATTTCGGTACCCTACATCGCAACAAATACGCCCGACTTCTCCGCAATCTGCACTCCAAATTGTGAGTTTGATGCCAATGTTTGCAAAAATTAATGAGTGTATTGCTTAATGTCTGCGTATGTATGCTGCCAATATAAGCTAATCGCCCTTGAACTGCAAAGCCGAAGAAAATCACAGGTAAGTTTAACACAGGTCATTACTCCCCATCATCATCAAGCGTCTGCCTGCTTGTTTTTGACTTCACCATAAGTCATCTTGACTAGTCTAACCCTGTTCTGTGTGACGCCGCGACTGTACGCCTAATGAAATATAGTCCGTTCTAGTCACACACAGTGGAAATGCGATTAGATCACAGCACAAGACTTATCTTTTTCAAGTATCCTTTGGCTGTCATCGTCTTTTTAACTCATATATACAGCGCCCCTAGCTTCGACCTCGGCTGGATAGGGCGTTATATAAATCGTCATCGTATTATAGGTATTATCACTGAAACTATGCATGATTAACTCCATTAGCTTCCTATTAGTTATACCGTGTAGTTGGAGTAAGTTGGGATTAGTCCAGTGGCGAGGCCAGAGATACGAGTTTGGGTGAGGGGCAAGATATCTGTTTTCTTACAGTTAGTCACTTGACATTATTCAAGTTAATACGGTGGGCTATTACTACAGTTCTTATATTTGTATTTAGTGTTTAATATTAAATTTTCTGTTAACGTTTCTAATCAGCAGGAGAAAGAACAACTTATCCAATAACAACAACAACTGAATATTATACAACTACTTGGTCAAAGTCAACAAATAAGTCTCCTACAACAACTTGGTCAAAACCAGCAAATGGATTTACAACTACTTGGTCAAAACCAGCAAACGGATTTACAACTACTTGGTCAAAACCAGCAAACGGATTTACAACTACTTGGTCAAAGTCAACAAATATGTCTCCTACAACTACTTGGTCAAAACCAGCAAACGGATTTACAACTACTTGGTCAAAACCAGCAAATGGATCTACAACTACATGGTCAAAACCAGGAAATGAATCTCCATCAACTACCCGTGCTCCAACTACACGTAAAACGCCTTCGACGGCAGGTACGCAACCAACCTACAACCATTATTGCATAAAATTGTCATTTATCAAATTAATGAGAACTGAGTGAAAGTTAGTTCTATGTTAGTTTATTAACCGTTGTATGTGCAATCATAGTTAGCTCTGGTAGATGTAAGTTTAGATGAGGTTTCGGGCCAACGCCATACCGAGCATTACGTCATTATGATGGAAGGCCCCCAAAAATGTATCTTTACGCCTATCAGGACAAAAGTTATACTATTTGAATGCGTATGATAATAATAATAACGACAATTTATATGGCGCCGTAACACGGTCATACCGCTACAAGGGCGGTAAAAGGACTTGGCCACTTAGCCATGATTTAAAAAAATTAATCATGGCTAAGTGAACGTCAGGGAACGTTCAACTATCGTAACTGAACGAACGTATTCAGACAAAATCTAACTCTAAATATTGAAGTATTTCTATAGCGACCATTATGGTCTCGACCCTATTCATATAACGTGCGTCACTATTCTGTTCTGTCGGCCACTCATTCTATGTCAAATTTTGTCACATTATACTTTCAATGGCAATAAATTCGCGAGCAAACGAACTAAATATTCACTGACACATTAAAAGCAAGACGTGAAGCAAATGCATGCAAACAGGAAGTAGGCCTACTGAACGACTGGCTGCCAATTTTAACATTTTGCAAAGCCTGGTATGGAACGCCGATTAAACTAAAACACCGGAATTAATTCCCACAAACCACTCGCTTGGACGGAATCTTTTCAAACGCACTACAATTTAGACAGATTCTCTCACATAGGTTATACGCATGTATGTGGCGCGAGATAATTTCAAAATCTCACATCTCGCAAGCATAGCGGGTGCTTGGCTTATTCCTAGCCAAAGGGCTTTCTGCTGCAAAATTTTACTAGGTCACATCAGAAGTCCGAACGACCAAAGGCATACAGAGGCGCGTTTACACGTATGCGCACTAGGCGCGCGCCTAGGGCCCCCAAATCTCGAAGGGCCCCCACAAGAATGAGAGAAAAAAATTCAGTTATAAAATATAACATTAACCCAATAACTTCACGTTCCTTGAAATAGCTTCTATAAGTAATCGTAATTATAGGGTCAATAACACTCACAAAAACGGCTTCAAGTTCAACTTCGTGGGTCTTTGCACATGATTGGCTAAACACCACCAAAGTTTCAGACTCAGTCTACACGTTCAGCAGGGCCCCCAAAAATGTTTGCGCCTAGGGCCCTATTTTCTGTAAACGCGCCTCTGAAGGCATATGCCATATTGCATATGGCAGCCTAATACAAGCGACAACATTGTCGCTTGTATTAGGCTGCCATATGCAAAGAAGTATTTTCACCTTTAAAATTACCCAGTAAAGCTTCAAACGGAAGCTAATTGAAAATGTACTTATTCTTCTGAATAACCAAGCATAATAGAAAACCGTCTTCACGTCTTTCCTGTATAGGCCTATTATGTGTGCATGATATGTAAATGTTTTCATGTTTAAACATGAATATGTGTATGTATGTGTCTCTTGTAACCTATATAGCGGCTTCGCTTCATTGTGGCTAGGTGGCTAATGCTGGATGGATGGTTTTATTATATTACGTTTAGGTCGGTATTCGAGTAGTTCTCTGTCTAGGAAGCCAACTAACACTGCAGGTGTCGCTGGATCAAGTAACTTCAAGTTGGAATGTGCTTCTATTTATGGGACAAACACAACGCGTTGGTCTTTCACTCCGTTGGGTTCTTTCAGTAACGAAACTATTCAGATTTCCAATGGATACCAATTACTCACAACTAATCAACAGAATTATGAACTCCACGCAACGGTCGATTCATCAGTACTCATCGTTCTTCAGCTGTCGAATTTGACAGAGGGAACTTATAGTTGCTTTGACGGTGTGGAATCTGTCTCTGCTCTGCTCCTGATGATTCGTATGTCATATTATCTGTCTAATTTAAATCTATGTCAACCTAATCTGATTTGAATGATTACGAATGTGTCAAAAAGATATTTTTAATGAGTTCAAATTAACAACTCCGTAATAATATTTCAAGGTTTATTGAGGTGAAAGTATTCCGATTATCAATTCACTTTGTTAAACGCCAGGTTCAATATTTTTCCCACCCAAGACTTGTATAAATGTGTCACTAGGCTATTGTGTAGGAGAGAGGCTAGTAATACGAGAAATTATTTTATCCAATGATTACAGAATGTCTGAAAGATTAGTTACCGGTACCACCAGGACCTTTCAGTTTATTTTTGTATAACCAGGGAACAAACTTTTTCATCTGATGTAATATCAATTTAGTCATGTGAAGTTAAACTTTATTTTAAGGCATAATTCAAGATAAAACCTGATTTGTTTTATGAAGTATTGGATAAATTTTAATATCAGCTTCTCAGATCTCAATGGAGCCATCGTTTGGTCCAGTTGCTGGAGGAACGAACATCACGATAAATTGTACATCAACAATTGATTATATATCGAGGAACTTGGGCTCATATATACCAGATATCAGAGGTGTTAGAAACGTCTTCATCGGAAATGATTTGGCTGCAACATCCGTGTCTTTATTACCTAATGGCAGGTTAGAAAACAACGTTAATCTATGCAGGTCAAATAGCAAATGTCCTATGGGCAGAATACGGAACATAAACATAGAAAAAACTAGGAAAGGAACCTTCCATTGGAGATATAAGTTCTTTTTGCTGCCTTTGTAGCGGTATGACCGCGTTACGGTGTCACGTAAATTGTCGTTATCATTATTATATGCATTCAAATAGTATAACTTTTGTCCTGATAAAGATAAATTTTGGGGGCATACAAGATTTGAGTCATGAAGAAAGGTTGAAAAGATGTGAACTAACAACACTAGAGAGAAGGAGAAGCAGAGGAGACTTAATTGGATCCTTAAAGATTATCTGTGGGAGAGGTTCCTTAAAAAATCACCAAACAACGCAAATCGGGACACATATATAAATTATTTAAGAAACCGAAAGGAACATTAGAGCAAAAAACTTAAAGTCAAGAGATGTAGACTAGTGGAATGGTTAAGGTGATAGTACTGTCTCAGTGGACACTATCACAGATTTAAACTGAAACTAAAAGGGCTTGTATACTAAGCGTTCCATGTGAATGTATCGTGGTTCTTATAACACATTAACGCTTTTAGTACATTACCGCCTTTAAAGTGGTCATACCCGTGGTATGTTTTGTTATGAATAATTGTCCGAAGAGTCATGCATGTGATGAGGGCAAGATAAGTAACAGAAATGCTTAAGTTGGCGCTTGTAAGACAATCGTAACGTAATACAACATCGTAGTTAATGTGAATCAAACATTATACTACAGTAACTGTGATAATTATGCGTTCTAATCAGATTTTATTATTATTATAATCCTTTGATGTTGCGTAAAATCTCATATAATTTTATATCCTATTCGTTCAATGAATACACGATGTAGTGCAGTTTAGACTTGATTTCGTTTCTTTAAAATGCTAATAAGACAAACCTTTTGTTTTCAACTCCAGCTCAGCATTCGAACTTGTTGCCGTAACTCCAGGCACAACAATCGTATCAATTGGACAACCTCTGCCTATTATAATTGAATTCTCACCAACTCCGTTCAACATGACTTTCAACAAAGCGTTCACTTTTCTACCTAACCCAAATATTACAGGCATCTCTCCAAACAGCTTCATTGTGACGTACGTATTGTCTTGACTTGGCAATAAGCACGACCAGTTCTGAAGCATCAAAAATGCCTTGGTTCTTTTCAAACCGACTAATCTACCAAATAGAACTTCGTGCAAAAGCAATCTACTAACTATCTTCAAATGAGAATGCGAAGCACTGGCATTTAAGCCTCCAGCCAGGTTCTTATAAAGTATCCTGGCCGTGCAAGGCAGGTGTGAGCCAGCGTTACAATACGGTGGTAATGCTGATGATGATTGTGGTGATGATGATGCT
The DNA here is from genome assembly GCA_963556255.1 of Allolobophora icterica. Taxonomy (NCBI): domain Eukaryota; kingdom Metazoa; phylum Annelida; class Clitellata; order Crassiclitellata; family Lumbricidae; genus Allolobophora; species Allolobophora icterica. Next base: position 9,466,062 of record OY744610.1, read on the forward strand.
AGTGGTGATATATTGATGACGACGACGGTTATAAAACTCACAATGGTGATGATCATGATGAGTACTGATAATAAATGAGGTTTCATCGAAGAACCACTAGAGTCCATTTTTGAGTTAACTGTGTCCTGTGATGGTTAATGATATATTATAGAGCATGTATATACAAGTGTAAGACCGCGGTCTTTGGAACACATTGCACTCCTTGGGTCACTGTTCCCTATGGTCTCCCGCAAGGCTCCGTTCTCCCTCCTCTGCTCTTTATACTCTATGCTTCGGACCTCGGGGGGATTTAACACTTTTTAACAGGCGTTTGGGGTTTCGTCCCACCAGTATGGGGCCGTCCATATATTACGTACGCAAAAATTCGGGAAAATTTGACCATCTCCCCTCTGTCCGCAAGCGTACTTTCTTCCCCCCCCCCTGCGTACGTACGCTTGACGCACCCCCGAGAAGACCAGCTGCAGAAAGTGTCTCTCTGCACTTTAGGGCAGATTGAAGGATGAATGAGGGCCAGTATAGACAAATTATAGGTGTCTCGTTCACAGCACAGAATAACTGCACATGGCTTTTATATAATGTAATAAAATGCCATTGGACGAGTATAGGACAATACAGAGTTATAATGTGGACATAGAGCTATAGAAATTTATTTTGCGTACGTACACATTTTGTTCCCCCTCCCCCCGTCCGCACCCGTACGCAAAATCGCTAAAATCTTACCCCTCTCCCCCCCTAAGTGCGTACGTAATATGTGGATGGCCCCCATGCGGACGACACCCAATCTCTTCTGCATGGATCTCTTTATCTCAGGTTTCCTCTCATTCAGTTCTCCTCCTCTGTTGGTAACTTGGGGATTGTCCTCGACCCTGCCCAATCCTTTACTGATCAATTTAACATTGTATCCCGATCTTGCTTTTATCATCCATCCACAGGTCTTTCGGTCCATGCTGTCACTACGCTGGTCCACGCTTTGATCTGCACTTGGGTTGACTTTGGCAATGCTGTGTACATTGGCCTTTCTTCCTCCAATGTGCACAAACTTCAGTCTATTACTAATACCTCTGCTCAGGTTATAGGTGATATTCCTAAGTTTGCCCAGATTTCTGCCTTTATTCGTTTCTCCATTCACTGGCTTCCTGCCCAGCAGATAATTCAGTTCAAAACCCTCACCCTCATGCGCAACTGCCTGACTGGGTCTGCTACGTCTTACGTAATGAATTTCTGCACCCGGTTTCTTCTCTGAGAGGGCCTCCTTGCGATCCTCGGCCCGTTGTCCAATCCAGGAGCTTTGCCTATGTGGGTCCTTCAGCCTGGAACAATCTTCCCAGTCCCTTCGCCAAGAGCTTCTTGTCCTCTCTCCTGTTCAGTTCCGTAGATGCTTGGAAACATTTCATTTTGCCGGCTCTGGCAGTGATACGGGTCGAGAGCGCCGCTGATTTGAGTGGCGCAATATAAATGTTCGGTTACAATTACAATTACAATTTTAGAAACCCACCTCAGTCCGAGTTACAATGGGAAGAAAATATAGCGTTCATGTCAAAATAACAAAAGTCCTAGGACTTAAGTGTTTCTTCTTGAATTGTGAACTGCATACACACAAGGCATACAATTTTTACTTTTAATTTTAATACTACTTTAAGTCTAAGAGCAGCAGAATAATTTGTTACTGTTGAACAACTTTGCAAGTGTACAACGATAATTGTGGAATGCTTTCTATGCTTGGCGACAAAAATAAAGTTGTCATAAGAAATTGCCATACACAGGAAAATGTAAACCTTTACTATATGGGGCAAACTACCTGTTAAATCAATAAGCCTATCTTTAAAACATGTAATAGAGATATAACACGTTCATATGAATCATAAATTTCTTTTTGATATTTTGATGAATAAAATACTTGTAGCCTTTCCAAGTATGTTTTGTGAATACCTCAAATCCTTAAAATGGACTCTAGCAGTTTCAACGTTATCTATTACCTCCATAATGAATGATAACCACTTGATATTATACGGTCAGTTAGATACGACAAGGTTCAGTGATTATTAGTAACATGGGTGTTGCCTGTGGAATACCACGTCCTCCATCGTTCATGTAAGTTCTTATTCCTTTGGGGTCGGCTAATAAGTAAAACCGTAAGTTGGAGGGTAGAACAATAACGTTATTGGATTACTCTGGTCGTGTTTTCTTCTTCAATAATGGTTCCTCCCTACTTAAAATATCCAAAGAAGAATGCAAATAATTGCATTATGTTTACTCTTTACTACAGTGGTGGTACGCTGTTGGATGTAACCGGAAAACGTCTATCATCCGTGGCTAAACCAATCATCCAGCTGACGGTTGCCATATCTCGTGCAACTGAAAACAGCTCAACGTTAAATACTACAAGTACATCGACGTCAAGGGTAATCGACGTTTTTGTCAACTGTAGCGTTGCCAATATCCCATCCAAATACCCGTATCTTTGTAATTATATAGATTAATTAATGTACAGTCCTAAAGTTGTAGTAGGCCTGTGAAGATTAGAAGTTAATTAGATGTGAGCAACTAACAACTATATTAATATTTAAATAACCAGCAAGCTAACAACTATATTAATATTTAAATGACCAGTATCTGAGACGAGATAAATTGAATATAAAATTAGCGTAGATTCGAGGTTATATACAGTCGTTCGAGACTAGAGACAGAGAAGTGTCGGCTGTTGATTGGAGCAATTCAGCTGCAACGGACTATGACTTTCCTGCATCTGCATCGAATGCATCCTGGAAGCGAGGCAGATGATCAGTGTTGGTGAAGTTGGTCGTTCACCTGGGTGACGTTGGCATCTGATTCCTGATAGAACGAGTATTACGAAAAGAAACGTAAAGACGGTCAGTTATTTGAATGGCGGAGTTCCTCAAGAAAAGAACCTGTTGGCACTGGCGTAAACTTGTCCAAAATATTGGTGGGGCAAAATATTGGTGGGGCAAAATATTGGTGGGGCATGGGGTCTGGACCAGTGGTACAAAAAAAGTTTTTTCAAGATGAAAACGTTGTTTGTTGTTGTTTTTTCGGTTTTTTGCCTTTATGGTTTTTGTTGTTTTGGTTGTTTTTAAGATTTTCTGATTTCGTATCATAAAAATCATGAAAAATGGCATGAACAAGAGCTCCACCTCAGTAAATTTTGTTGCGATTTCCGAAAATTTAAAATCATTTAATCAATGCTATTAAAATAACTTCTACAAAAATAAGAAATTTATTTTTTTTAAACAAAAACAAATTTTGTGGTTTTCTTTTTGTTGTTGTTTAAAGCAAAATCCGAAAAAGCTTTTTTCACCTCTGGTCTTGACAGTCAGCAAAGGCTTCCGGTGTTACGTTAATGCGTATGAAATGTGTTTTTTGTTTACATGTAAATCTGTTTCACATTGAAGATATTGAAGATAAAAATAAATCTTTGTTTCCATTATGGATTTCTAATAGTATTTCAGTTCTGTGTCTCTGTTTTTCTGTTTCTGAAGAAATTTTTCTGTATTGAAACATAACATTTTAATATTTGAAGAAATTCTCCTCTCGATTTTTCGGGGGCATTGCCCCGGCTCCTCAATTATTGGGGGGGTACGTGCCCCGGCTGACCCCCCAGAGTCTACGCCTATGCCTGTTGGACCTTTGAGACGTTTGGCGATAACGATGGAAAGGGGCAAGGTCCACTGTAAAGCTCGTTGTCGTCAGCGAACGGACATAGTGTCATACTACTCCAGCGGAAGGATTGGCAGACTATACTTTCGAAGCTGAATTTGAATACATTGCGAGAACTTTCGACTTGAAAGACTTTCGAAGAGTGTGCTGAGAGCAGAGTTTCCACGAGAGAAAACAGATACCAAGGACATCTTGCGAAGCTTGGTCAACGTGTAACATGATTGACATCAAGGGTTGGTGACTGTGGGCAAACCAGAGAACAGAATGATAAGCTACATGAAGAATCACCTACTACAAGCAAGAGGGAGGTTATCTATTCGATAAAACATAGACACAGATAATGCAGAAGCTGGTCTTGGTAGGATAGGTAGGACACTTTAAGGTATAGCTATCTTGATGTTTTGACATTGATGTGTCTTACAAACTGATGCATGTTTCAATCTAAACTAATGTAGTATTCATCTCTACAGAACGGATTCTTGCCATTGATAGTATTATCAGTCTTGTCCTCCTTGATATGCAAATAGGACAGTCTGAATATAAAGTAACATGGTGTATATGAGCAACGCCTAACTCCCTATCATTTAGAGAAATATTGGGTAGACGTTACATCAGCAAACTCACTTTAAGGACAAGCCTCTACTAAAAATGACTGGGAAGCCAATGCAGTTCGTCGTTAAAGTGCTAAGCAGTATGCTACCGACAAGATGAGTTATTTTACTATAACTTATGACATTGTAGATGATGCGACGTAGCTTAGACTTCAACAAATAATCAAGTAACAAGATCCATGAAATTTTATTAAACGAAGGGTTATGATTGTGTAGGCAAGTTTAAGTTTATTTCGAGTAGCCTATCACATTATTAGACAAATCATAAAAAATCGATCTTTAAAGAAATATCTTTCCTGGGTACGCTAAGACTTCTAAACTGCTTAGAAAAGTGGTTAGCCTTCTTATCTGCTTTACAATATCACCAACTTTGAGGTCCTCTAACAACCTTTGAATTACAGGTCTGCTCCGTTCAACCAGGGAATGATACTCATATGCAGTGTCCGATGCCACCTATAAATCTTCCAGATGATTTTCTTGAGATCTTAAATTCATGGTACAATGCCAACACAAGCAGAAGGAGACGAACCATCGGGCTAAGCGATGATAAAGTCCTAACAGTGACTGGACGAAATGGCATCGATCGAGCCGACATTTATCTTGGATTCATTCTGGACGGATACAAGGAATACGAGAACATCAATGACGCTCTTCCAGAAACAAAGTTTCGCTTCTATTCGCCTCCTGAAATAAATTCATCTAAAGAACTGATTGAATTCGATCCATCAGAAGAAGAATTCATTTACGTGAAGGTTAGCTGACCTAGTAAGATACATTCTTTGAACACAATGTCATAGCATATTTTCGTGGCTATAGGCGTTGGCTGGCATAATTATAATGTAGCCTATAAGTGACAGTGACGGTGTCATGTAAGTGTTTATGTAAGGTGTCGCGCATTCGCGGTGACGAGGGTACTGAGGGCATTGGTGCTTAGTAGCGACGGAGAGTTGAGTGAATGCGCGTCAATAAGTGATTAGTTTGATCTGTGTGACAAAGAACCGTTTTATACTTTGTCGATCGTATGAGTTAGCAAAACATTTGCTGGATTCGGCGTTTAAATTGTGTAAAGTTAACGAACTTGGTCTTTTTAGTGAACTTTTCTTTTTCTCTGTTAGGATATAAGACTTTCGAAACTGTTTGTATCTCGATGAGATTTGAGCTACGGTAACGATTGAGCAAATCGACAGTGCAACGCATCACCCTTTGAGAGCTTTGAAAAGTAGTCCGACAATTAGGATATCTGTCGTCTAAGCGAAAACACTGTGCATTGTTGTGTTCAATAAAATATAGAAAACAGTAACATTTTCGACAACAGAGATAGATTAGATATTGAGCCTTTCGTTTTCTTGTTTAAGCCCAACTCCTATCGTCATTCTACCGTGGTTTGACGTGTGTTTTAGAGCATTTTCATTTGTAGATTATATTCAGTTGGTTTAAGAATTGCAGAAAACAATACTGATACAAAGACCGACAGATTAGTTTATTACAGTCATTTGATTGCAAAACAATTAAATGGGATTTAAATATTTCTAACATGTTGGCTGTTAGGGAAGGTACATGTTGCGCGGCTGTCGCCTGAGAGATTATCTGGTTCACATTGGCAATCAGATTTGTTACAACAGCGACCTACAGGACAACTAGCTGAGCTGTCGACCACCAAAAGAAAGACCATCACCCACAATGAACGATACGATCTACTGTGATCAGCATCTGAGCATTACAGTATGTTTTGATTAACAACTCTGCTGAAATGACATTCCAATTATAGAAAGGAAGTTGATAGCCTGATCATGTTGCAACATTGTGTTTATATTGTAGTTTCTCAATGCAGAACAAAATAAACCATATTCACGTTGTCAACTCTACTATAATACTATTCAATTTAATGTTATGCAAGCCATTACACGATATTACTGTTATTTATAAAAAATATCGGTAATAATAGATAAATGAAAAATTGAAGTGTCGTGTTAATAGTCAAATGTATTATAATTATACAGAGTTGATTGCGTGTGTATTCTACATTTTGGAAGAACATGTGAGACCGTAGGTAACTACAGGATACAAAAATAATTTGACTGTTATTTGATTACAAGAAATCCCAATACTTTGTTTCAGATAACCCTTGGATACATGCAATATCAATACTCCTGTCTTACGTACACAGATCGTGCAGCAACCAAGACATTCGCCCTCATTGTTGGACTAACCGTAGGATTGGCCGGATTTGCTCTTTTCCTAACTGTACTCATTGTTTGCATCGTCAGATGCCGTAGAAAAAAGATTATTCAAGAGACTGACAGACATCAAAACACTGGTGGGCTGGAACTCAGAAATCCAAATTATAATCGCGCTGTGCAATCTGAATCACTTCAAGACTACAACAATGTCATTATAATGCGACGAGAAGGCGTTAACTCAATATATACACCATGTGATGAATATTCAACTTCTATTGACGAATTTTAACGCAACTGATGGAATCTTGTTTCTTCTACACTTACTTAAGAGAGAATTTACAATTTCTCTTCAAATACGCAAATTTATAAAAAAAAGTTGGTAGTTTAAGTTTGCAACTTGTGTAGATGTGCGAGTAGATGTTGAGAGGCGATAGAGGTTTAATAGAAATATTTAGACGATTTCCGTCGAAGAAGACGTTTATCGTTCGCTTGTGCTGATGTTGCAGCAACGCCGTGGCTAGAGGGGGACAGAGTAATGGTAACACTCATGGCCAGGAGAGCATGTTCGATACCCGTAACCTACATCTAGGGCGGCGCCTTGCATGGATGCCAAACCGTGTGTTTAATTAAGATCTTGAAAGTACTTTCATATTTCAATGTAATATTACTGCGTCTGTCAGTTTGAATTAATAAAAAATATTATTATCATTATTCACCATTAGATGGAGATCGCCTAAACACTGCAATTGTGTTGAAAGGGGTTCTAACAGTCTTATTTCTTTTTTACTTGAGAGATGAGAATATAGTAATCCGCCCTGATTGCCACTTATCTGGTGCTTGATAGAAGTTGACGTGCAGAATTTCTGATAATGACTGGAAAGTATTTTAACTGAATTAAAAACTGTTCCCTTTCAGTAGAGGTTTTAGTATGGGCCTAGAATTACAGAGCTGTTGGCCGGCGCTATAGCAGCTGTGTATCTAGAACAGTGCTTTTCCGAAGTTTTATGATTAACCCTCGTAGCATGTTGGGGTCCATATGAACCCCAAGCGCGTTTTCATTTAATTAAAATGTAGGGATACCGTGCACTTAAGAAGCTGAAATTTTATGACTTTTCATCATTTATGGCAAGGAATAATTCCTGTTAAAATAAATATTCAACGCCACTTGTGGTGCCTGGTATGAGACGATTATACACTTGAGGTGTTGGGGTCCAAATGGACACCAATGGTAATAATGCATTTGGAGACAACACAAACATTTAATTTTGCAATTTTATTCAAGATTTTACATTGCTGTGTCATTGCTTTAGTTTATGTAACATAATATTTGTTCATTCATTCATTCATTCATTCATTCATTCATTCATTTATTCACTCTGAAAATCTATATGGCGCCCTTTCAAGTTACATACTCAGGAGCACTCCCAGTCAAACGACGGCTAAAAAGAAAGACGGACAAAAGAAAGATCTATAAAACGAAGGAAAATTGTTCAGAGATGGTAGGGGTAGTTCCAGCGGGAGTCCATTTCAAGTAGATGGATCAACAACTGAGAAATCCCGGCGCTGCCTAGTAGAAGAACGAGGACATGGGACCATGAGCTACCCTCTGGTCGAGGAGTGTAGTGCCCAACGCGCTACGACGTCGGACACCAGACGACAAAGGTCGCGTAGGTAAGATAGGGCGCAGTCAGGAGGACAGTGAAAGAGTAAAGCAGCGACCCGACAGAAGATACGCTGGGCAATAGGGAGCCAGTGCAACACATCGCGCATATAGGCAGAGACAGAAGCATACTTGGAGTTACGCTCGGGAGTCGAGCAGTTGAGCGTAGAACCCGTGGCTACTCACCGAGTTGGAGCTCATCAATCACAATCATGACACAGAGAGAGGCAAATGAAAAAGAGGCGTGTGATACAGACCGTTTGTAGCAATTTGTACCGTTGTAAACTATATTGATAATTATGTATGTATTACTCGGTTTTCAACACAATTTGCTCTTGTGTTGTGTGAACACTTGAGTTCATGACAAATGCATGATATATAGATAGCAACCAACATCACGCCAGACCTCAAAGAAAACCTGGAAGGAGACAAAAAAATAGGAACAGTTTGTGGCAAATGTACATGTAGATCCTTTGTAAGTTCTGTGGTGTGCACATCATGCGAAAAATAATGTAAACAACGTCGTCAGAGGATTGTGATTTAGGGGGAGGTCCTAAGCAAAGCTGATACATGGTGGTCGATTCTGTGGCTGTAGGTCTGAAAGCGTACTGGTCAGCCATAAGTTGGTTTAGAGGCGGAGTGACAAATGTTGGATAAAGATATCTGTGAAACTCTCATTCTTTCCACCGTTCACCGTCAATCTCGAGAAGACAAAACCATGTCTTTGAGCGTGTTCCTTTCTGGAACGTTGGTGCATAAGCGTTCCTGCTTATTGATATGGACTATCACACCCATTAATGCTACAATGCAAGCCAAACATTGTTTGTGTTGACCACACACACTGAGTTTAAGATCTTAATGCTACGTGTAATATCCTTATGGCAGTGCTCCATCTTCTGTTTATCTCTGTTTCTGCAATGCTTGGCCATACATGTAGATTTCGTCTGCACGGAGTGACCTGGTTGTTCCTTGGTCTGAACTTCTGCGATGCAGCATAGAAACTTCGCTGTGATCGGTTTAACTTTCTAGAATACATGTAGGTTGCTCAGCGCTTTGTCACATGAGCGCCTTGGTCTTGCTTCACCTACATTAATTCTGTAAGCATCTGAAACCATACATGTAGATCGTGGAATTCTGTCGTTAGGTCGAGAACGCATCTGATGAAACTCCATTAGAGAGGCATTATATAAATCTATGGTTAAAAATTACAACAATTTAACAGATGGAAAGGCCAGCGATAGCCAGTAAATGCACGTGTTTAAAATATCTGCTGCTGTCTTAGTATGACCTCTCTGCCTGGTGGTAAAAAGTCGCTGAGTGTGGCAGTGTCTACGATGTGATGCCATACTGTTCTGTCCTGTGCCTTCCTCCATACTGTATGAAGACCGAAGCTAAGCTCTGCGAGATCCTTCGCCATGACTCCAGTCCAAGTAGTCCTTGGATCGACAACGCGGTCTTCTCTTCGGAACTTCTTCATTGCGGTTCACATAGTTTTCCGGTGGTGCTAGTCTTCTGGAGAGTGGGCAATATATCCGAAAATTCGCAACTCCGTCTTCAGAGAGATACCGGTGACATCGCTGTTTTCATCACGCTATTGCTCACATAGTCCCTGTAGGTGATCTTGAGGACCTTCCTGAGACACCACATAGCGAAAGTGTTGAATTTCTTGCTTCTACAGTGGACCACATCTCGAAACTATAATGGTGGAGCAATGGCAGCAAAACCAATCGACAGAGCTGTAGGTTAGTATTCCCCTCAATTGCAGAGCTCCAGATCTTTTTATACAGGAAGGTCATGCAAGATCTGGCTATGGCGAATCGGCGCTTGATCTCCTCTTCGCTTGAGCCGAGGTAGGTAGATGCTTCATGAACCTGCAACTCGTTGCCTGCAGCAGTTGGCAGTACTTGGTGAAATGACCGCTAAGACGTGGTTTGGCTCAGCGACAGGAGTATAACCTCTACCACTTCCGCCAGGAGTGAACGCCTGTGTAACATAGGCGTGTGAGTACCTTATTCCCAACAGTGGGGCGTGGTGGCTCAGTGGTAACTTCGGCGCCTTGTGACCGGAGGGTTGCAGGTTCGAATCCCACTCTAGCCGCTGCGTAAGGACCTTGGGCAAGTCCTTCACTCGCAATTGCTCGTGGCGCTTCGGCGTGAAAATTCCGGCACAGTATCAAATGCTGTAGTCTGGAGCGCCGCTGAGTAGTAGTTGACTACGAGAGGCGCTATAGAAATATCCTGAATAAATAAAATAAAATAAACAGTGGGGCTTATCATACCACAATGGATTCCGGGCTTCATAATTTCGTCCATTGATGCCGCAAAGAGATCCGGAGCCATTGGATCGCACTGTCGTATTGAAATTGGAATTGTAAAGCAATTCAGATGTTCCCATTGTATTCGTACTCAACTGAGGGCGTCAGTATTTATAAGGCGCTCATAAGCCCGACTGGTTGCCCAGGGGAATAGGCCTACTAGCAGATTGAGCACCTATGAAGAAATGCTAATGCAAGATACTATTATTAGGTATTAGGTCGCAGTTATCATAGATAGTTCATGTCACTTACTTCTTTTCCAGGTGTCTATGGTCAGTGTTCGACTCCGCCAACCAATCAGGTTGTTTACGAGGGAACTCCCAATACGGTGATGACCTGCAGCGGTACAACAAAAGTATCTTGGACTGTTACTCCAACTGATAATGAGCTATTTCCTTCTAAAATCACAAACAATAGCGACACTGTTGACCTTTCGCTAACGAACCTCTATAACGTCACCCAGACTAATCTGAACATAAAGATTGCCCAATCGTCTCCAACAGTTCCTCCGATAACAACTTCTGGTTTATATGTCGCACAATTCAGTCCAAATGGCACTGGCATCAGAATCGGCGCCAAGCTCGTCGTCGTTCGTAAGTAGACATAATATACGGTACTTCTGTGTATGTTAGTCATGAAATTATCAAAATCACATTAGACTGAAACATGCGTGATGATACTGGTGAATGACTTGGCGTGGTAAATCACGGTGTCGTTTACTATCATGCCTTGCCATTCTTCTAGGTTGCTTTGTCACACGTCTGGTGTGGTAGCTGGAAGATATATATACAACTTCAGAAATGGCAACAATTTGTGATATTACAAATTGTCAGTACTGTTTCTATTTATATGGTGTTAATCAAACTTGTTTGACAATCTTTGACTCAATTAAAACTGAAAATGTAATCCAACGTCAATCGCAGGATTTATATTATTCAATCTGCATCACTGCTACGAATCTCGGCGCCTAGGTCTTTGTTGCTCGTGACTTTTGTACCAATAGTTTTTGAGGTGGTATTATCAAAGATTTTCGCATTTGCATCCTGATGTACATGTAGGCTATTTTGCCGAAATACTGTAAGTTAGCATCAAAATATAAAAATACGAATGGCGGAAAGCTTTCCTAACACAGGGAACGCTAGAAACTTAAGTTTTTATTTATAAACAGAGAATTTGGAATTTTGAGAGCGCACTCTGACATCATTTAACACTTATGTTTCTCGTAGCTTTCAATAAAGGTTACTTTAAATTCTTTCATTGCCCTGAATCAAACAACTGCTCGTCACATATCGTTGAGCTTTTCCTCATCTGTTATTTCTAACTGATTGTATCTTCACAGGCCAAGGTCCAACTTGTAACTACGCAGCGATCAATTCAACACACAATCGAATAAACTGCAGCGTCGAATATGCCGACTACAATCAAAATCCGATCTATGCGAAGATCACCTGGACAGCCAATGGAAATTTCTATAAGAACGAAACTCTGAATGTGAGGACGAGAGTTAATAATGCGTTCACATCAACGTCAACCATCACAACCAGTGTCAACGATCCAGCCACCTATCAATGCCAACTTAAATTTACGAAACCGCAGAGCACTTCGATTCCCTACATCGCAACAAATGAGCCAGGATTCTCAGCATTCTGCACTCCACATTGAGAGTTCGAAGGAACTCAAAATGAGTTTACTGTTTAATGTTTGCATAATTATATTAATAAAAATTGTAGAGTAAATTGCCAAATCATCCTAGGAATGTAAAGCACTAACAATAACTGTTTGTGCAACAAGGCATACAGTTTTCTAATTATTCCGGCAATATTTGTAGGCCTGTATTCGTGATCTTTCCTTATTAGTGTAGTCCAGTCACTTAACGTTAAAAATCCTTATTAGTGTGCATATCTTTCCAATCTCCTGCCACTCTTGTCCAAACGTTCATTATCTGTCGGCTTGACTACTGCTGCGCCCTGTATATTGGGCTTCCCCTTACTAGACTGAATTGTTTTGAACGTGTAGGCTACTGCGTTCCGCTACGCGCTTGGTCGTGCGCATTCCTATATTCGGCGATGTCTCTGAATACATGCGAGATGTCTTCCACTGGTTGCCACTCTCGCAACGCATTCTCTACCGGGTTTTCTCCATTGTCTGGCACTGTCAGCTTGGTGTTAATCCCTTCTATCTGCGTGAGCTCTGTTCTCGTGCCTCTTTACCACCTGGTCACCGCTCTCTTCGCTCTGCCACCGGTAGTGATCGCTCTGTTCCTTTTGCACGCATCGCCACTACATACACGCAGCAGCAGCGCTTTCTCTGTGATTGGACTCACAATTTGGATGGACTTCATCCTGAGTTGCGGTCTTGCGGTCTCTTCTTCGAGACTCGTCCACTTCTTTCTTCTCTTCTCTTTTGCCGGGGTTGGGCTCGGAGCGCCTCTGAATAGTCTACTCGAAGTGGCGCTATATAAATACTTAGTTGAATAATTGATTGACTAATTGATAGATTGATATACAAGCTAACTTTTTCATAGAATTTGTAGAGGGACTAACATTGAAGATAATATGATATTATGCCAGTTGAATATTTCTTCAGAGAATATTTTAAAAAGCACTTTAACATGGACATAATGGGGTTGTTTTGGCAAGCAACACTAAAAACGCGCGAAAGGCGCATATTTTTTATACTACTTGGTATTAAAAACATGCGTATAAATGCTTATTTCTGTTAAATAAATAAAAATAATTGTTTGTTAATGTAAACAATTCTGTATGGAAAATGTTTTAACAGTTGACTAGGTTTCAAAATCAATAATATTGAAAATTTGACTTTTACATGTAGGCCTATACTTTCTAAATAATTTTCTCTGTTATCGCTCGTAACTTTTGTTGCACTTTCAGTTTTTACTTTACTAACAGATTGGTTTCAACTAAATGTTTGGTAATGGCTGGTGTTTTTGTTTGGGCAGAATACATATTTTGTCAAAATGCATCTTTTGAAAAGTTACTTCGTCCTGCCGATTCGAAGAGAGTGGGTGTCGGTTGCGTAACGCTGCCTTACATGGTTTCAAAGAAATTGGCCAGCCGTCCAGTCATTTGCCTGAACTAGATGAAGGTGATAGTATGGCTGCCACTTAAAAAGAAATGTAGCTTGCTGGCATAAAACCTGCAGAGATAGATTCAATGCCACTGAAAAGGAAATGGCCTGAAAGTGTAGTATAAGAAAATTAAAGTTAATGTGGCACAAAGCAATATCTTATATGACATTTCTTCCCATTCAATCCCCACAAAATTGCAGTAATTGACACGTTCATCTTATGTAAAGTTTACATAAGATGAACGTGTCAATAACTGCAATTTTTTGGGGTTTGAATGTAAACTTGGATAGGTCTAGGGTTAATGATTCTATTTGTGTTTTATTTGACATTTTTGCACAAGGCTCAGACAAATTGCGACAAGCAATGACTCTTGAAATTAGTAAGAGTTCACTCTTGTGCTGAATTAATTCACGATCATTTGCTGCTTGCTAAGTCGAGTCGTTCGGGTGCTGTTAAATCTAGGTCAGATCCCAGTTCTCACATTTGATCAACCTCTCTAATAAGTCTCTAATCACTTTCAAAACGAATGCAGTGGTAGACCTACTGGCCAACAGCATTTGAGAAAATCAGTTTGTGGTTCTGATGGAAGGGCTCCGCTTGTTAATGGCTGCAACGAAAGCACTAGGTTACTAGTTAGACAGCTCTGGCTGGGTTCAGGTCTTATTTCAAGCTGGCAGTGCAACTTCAGACAGCCGAACCGTTGATAGGAGCATCTCACGTGAAGCGCACTAGATATGCACATTCAGTTACTGTGTGTTAGGGTGGAGTGAAAAAATGATTTTTAAATAAATGAATTCTAATAGTGGGCAAAAGTTGCAACTTAGGTAGAGTAAGAAACACACCAAATATTTTAAATTTCAAATGACATCTTCTGCCCTCTACCGTCGATGCAATATTTCAAAGTGATTAACCTAATATCACAATGGATGTCATCCAATCTCCTCTGCCTAAACCTTTCCAACACCGAATTCATAATCCTAGGTCTTCCTGATCATAACAAGAAAAGCCTAACCCTTCCATACACCCATCGGCTAACTCATCGCTTCTTACCTTTCACATCGGACCCCCCTCCAGTCCATTACTTGTGACCCACACCTCTCCTTCTCTAACCACATCTCAAACCTCTCGCGCTCCTGCTTCAGACACATTTGTGACCGTCGCAACCGGCCCAAGATCGACCTTAAAACTGCCTCTACCATTATTACCTCTATTGTTCATTGATTACAGCAATTCCCTCTTCCTCAATCTTGAATCCACCGAAATCAAGCGTCTGCAACTTATCCAAAAGTCAAATCTCTACATTGGCTAAAAATCCCAGAGTGAATCCACTTCAAAGTCCTATCACTAACCTATTACTCCCTACAATATATCCAGCCCAAGTACCTCCGCGGTCTCGTCACCATCCAGGCAACCCGTTCCACCTGATCCTCCTCCTATTTCAGTCTTTCTCGATATCCGGTCACAACTCATCTCAAGTTCTCCAACCCAGTCAAATCCAACAGAGCACCACGCCTCTGGAACGATCTTCCCCTTGAATTCCGCAGGTTCTTGGTTCCTCCATCATCATTCCAACCCGTCCTCCATCTTTCTCCTCATGTTCCTCTATCTATCTCCGGGCTTTCCACCCCAAACTGAAGTCTCACCTTTTCAAGAAGGGCCTACTCCTACCCTGACTCATTTGATCCTCTGCCTTCCAATTCTCCTCGCCCTAAATAACACCCCCTTCACAGCTGCTCTGCTTCCTCTCTTGATCTGCACCACCCACCCCCCGAAACCAGACTCGGACCTCTTTTAGATTACTCTCTGGAAAATCCCCTCAACACTCACAGTCGTACACTGGCGCATCCTGCTTGGACAGAGCTTCGGGACTTCTTTCGTTCTCTCCTAATTTTCTTCCTTTCAGTAATGTCGCTGCATTCATTAGGCGTTACAATCATAGGCGTAATTTGTCGGAGGAACGAGGGGTAATCGTACCCCACCCCATTCTTTCTGCTGGGGTACCGTACCCCCCACTTTATGAACAATGCCAATCAATATTTTATTATTTTGCCTTCCCAGAGATCGCAGTCAACGCCTTGCTTCCTGTATGTAAGAAACTGGTACCTTCCCCCACTTTTTAGACCAAAGTTACGGCCCTGGTTACAATTATATTATCCTGTAACACACCAGAGGCAATTTCCGCAACTGATTTGAATGTGCATTTCATGAATTGTAACAGTTCGACGACAGTCAGTTGAAGAAAAAGAAAAATAATGCACCACATTGACGTTATTCAAAGAATTTTATATGGTAAATATAAAACCGTCGGTAGAGGGCAGAAGACGCAAAGCAAAATCAACAATATTTTGAGCACTAATTACACTCACATGCTGGCAACTTTCCATCGCTATTGGAAAACGTTTGCTTAAAAAAAATTTTTTTTTGCCATTTTCACTCCACCCTACTGTGTGTGGTCTATACATCGTAAGAAACACGCCTATTTACTTTCAAATGATGACCTACCCACTGTAACAGTGGAATGAGATCCAGAGCTTTGCTAGTTGTTACCAGAAGAAAGATTCAGTATCAGTTCAGTTTAAATACTCAAATAATTCTTTAAAACTTGAATTGCTGCTTCTTCGATTATTCGATCAATTAGGCAATTCATCAATGTTTATCAAAGCTGTGGAAGATATTGCACCTTTATTCTTTGCTTTGGACCATTAGGACCAATTCATCTGCGTGCCATGTTAACACTGTTTATCAATCGTCCAGAAATAACATCTGATTTTGAACATGACAGAATTTACAATTTCAAAAACCAAAAATAAATTATTACAAATAATCAACCCCATGAACAGCTAAGCTAAATTCTGTCATAAAAGGTGATGGTGTGCTGTTGAATTGCCTGAAAATGAAATGTCCCTGCGGGGGTGGTAATTGCGGGTCCAGAAATGTGTCGTGTCGTCAATGAATAACAACAGTTCACCTATCAGTCGTGTGTGGCTCAAATAATTCGGTTCCGCCAAACTATGCCGTTACCTTCGCGTCTTAATAGATTCGGATCAACTGTCTACAACCCTCACATCTCCCCACTGGGTACACTATGAATGTTGAAACCATTGACCTCTTCAGAATCGCCGCTTTTGGCTGCATCCACATTGTATAGCGCCAAGTCTGTCGTCATTGGTGAGTAACAACGTAACGTCTAGCACATTTCTCATAGGCCTACATATTAAAATGTATGATTTTGAAGCTACACATGATGATTTTAAAATTATGCTAGCATAAAAACTAAGACAGCAACATTCTCAACTTAGAGTAAAATGCACTACGAGCAACAGCTACACTATCAACAGTGGCGTCACTACGGTTGGTGTCACCCGGTGCGGTAAGTCATGGTGTCACTCCATGGACCTCCTTCCTTAGTCCCTTACCAGACCATACGGTATACGCCTATCTTTAGTAATGTTTTTGTACTAATGTAACTCGTAAATCATAATTCCCGTATATCACTGAATGTAGGCCTAGGCTTGACGGTAACAGTAGTGACATAAACAGCTAGCTGAATTAAAATTACAAATGCATATTTTTATTCTATTTTTTATTTTAATCATTTATCATCATATCAGCAATTACCGGGCTTATTCGGCGGTCTGTCTCATCTTCGACCTTCACCTCAATTGTTCATGCATTCGTGTGCTCTCGGATTGACTACTGTAATTCTCTCCTTATTGGCCTTCCCAAGATCCGTCTTTCTCCTCTCCAGTCCGTACTCAATGCTGCTGCTAGACTCATTGCCCGCCTCCCTCGGTTCTCTCATATCTCCACCTTCATGGTTGAACAACTCCATTGGTTCCCTCTCTCTGCCCGTATACAATTCAAAGTGCTTATTCTTGTACTTAAATCTCAACTGGGTCTTGCTCCATAGTACTTTAACGATTTAAACGTTTCTGCTACCTACGTCTGACATAGGCTATCAGACCTTCTATTGTTTCTGTAGAAGTCTTTATTATCATTCGCTACGAATGTCTTTATTACCATTCTTTCGAATGCCTTTGACCCTCTAAGTCTTTATACGGTTACAGCATTCGCTTGCAGATGAATGTTCAGTTACACTATACGTTGCACTGACGATGATGAGATGACTATATAATGCGATAACTACACAAGAACGTCTATTATAAACTTCTGAACATGAACGCCTAGTATCTACTTGTATTAGACCTGACTGTTATACACGTCTACTGCCAGAACTTAACTATCAACTCGTGAGCGTCCGATTGCAAGCGCCCAAACTTCCCAACTGACCCACAATCTCCCTTCTCTCGCTTCCAGCAGTACCTCTTCCTTTTGTGCAGCATATTGGCCCATACCTCTACTGACCAATCACATGCTTACCCGTATAACTTCATGCCTATCAGAATATAACACATACATCTAAATATCAATGAACATTATGTGGAGCTATCTTATTGGACAACCATCATTGAGCCGAGTCAATGTCTTTCCTATAGTTCCCCTGAGCAACTACGTGCCTAACCATCTAAGTCTGTCTACCTATCTACTTATATACTAGCGTGTGTCCGCATGACTGTCCTTGTCTTTCACTCTCTAGGTTCTTGTTGGCTAGTTCTGAAGTCTAGTTTCCGACTCTGGGTCATCCTTTGTGTTCATCTGTCCGTACACTGGTCTGTGGGTTAACCGGTCAGCTTGACTCACAGCTCTGCATTGCACCCAATATATATATATATATATATATATATATATATATATATATATATATATATATATCTGGTTTAATAAAGAAGATTATTATTATAATTACCTTACATACATAAATACACTCTGTGATATTACCCACCGACCTGCAAGATTCGGACGTCCTCGTTCGAAAAACTTATCTATCGTGATACAGCAGCGATAGAAGTTAATCACACATCAGTTACATGTCTACCATAAGCGATTTAAAATAAATGATAATCGTCATGAATGAAATGAGAATGAGAGACACCTAGAATATCCACAACTATCCTATGGAGCGGATCAGTTCTCCAAGGTAGAAAGTTTCTAAGTGCACGATTAGTCTCATTTACATAAAGTCAGTCCTATAGCCGAATTACAGAACAATCAACTAAATTAAAATAAGCTATGATGGTAACAAATTGGAATCAGATTGTGAAACGACGTGACGATTTTTCTGACAACTGTTCACATCGCGTCGCTGGTTTTTTTTCTGACCCGTTGACCTTAGCTGATTCGAGCAAAGCGCTGTCTTTTTGTAACGTTAACGAAGACATGTGTCATAATCTCTCAGCTCGGCCATTCCATCATAGCGGCATATAAAACATTGAAAACACACACACAAATATAATATCATGCAAGAATAGAACATATTTAAATTCAAACACGGAAAAGCAACACTCTATATATTAAAATGACAACTAAAGCTAATGCATAAACAAGCGTACATGTGTTGAATGGCTGTCTAGGTCTTAGAAATATAATCTGCATACTAGATCACATAACTTCTCCCTGTCGCTCAAAGATGACCACAACTATATATCTCGCAGCCCTTATAAAAAGGCTTACTGAAAACTTCCTGTACAAATCCCTGCATGAACTCACGGCCCTATAATTGTCCTCAATAGTCTAGTTTATCTAAGTTGCATCTGTGTCAGCTTAATGTATGAATAAACTAATTGGATGGAGGGATTGATTGAAATAAATATAATTATGTGCTTATGCAAAGCTCACACAAAGACTGCTTGCTAACTTAGCTGAATTAAAGAGCTGTTGAAAATATAATTAAATGCTGCTCGACTGCTTGACAGGCGATTACTGCGGAATATAGGCCTACTGACATGGTGCATCTCACTGACTGCTATTCCGTTACTCTCCTGAGGCCTATAGAAATGTCTAATCATAGCCTGCCTTTGTTTAAGTGCATTGTTGCTCTTGGCGAGTGACGTGTAATAATATATAATAAAAGACGAATATAATTCAGAAAACACGTAATGCGAATAACCTCGTAAAACAATTGAATCTATATATATACAAATATGCGTGCTCGTACTGGCACAGTTTAGATCTCATAAAACACGTCGAAATATATAAAAAGCTGCGAAGTCGCAGTGTATGCTTAGGCCTATATGGCACATGTTAAACTAGAACATAATAGACGAAGCTAATCAGATCGAGGAAGTTTACGTCTCGTGATTTAGCTGTAGATAATAACGATGAATTACAGTAATATAATAAAACATTGCGTTGTCGCAACTTAATAAACAAGCCTTAAATAAGGACGATACTTGTAAAAGCGTAAAAACAGTAACGTGGAATACCAACGTGCGAATAACAGGACAAGAGCCCCTATATAAACAACGTACAAATAGTGTACCCTTCTAAGCAGTCTCAGAAGTTCTAAAATATAACGGCGCGAGAAACTGAAACACAGAATAAATGCGAATAACGATTGCTCAATATATACATATATAACCTGCCATTGCAGGGAAGACTCGAAGTCGTAGTAAATATAAACGTAGAGCATAATAAATCATAACGTCATAAGTAATAATATTGCGATTGAAATAAGCCTCGAAGCGGGCGTAATATACGAATAAAATATAATTAGAATCATTGCGCGTTCGCAAAGTTAATAATCACTTACACACTAACTCATAGCAACACATGAAACACAGGTCCCAAGCAGTCAAGAGCAACGTATCCGACACACAGTTAGCGAGAAGGCCTTATATCCGCTATGCAAAATTGCACCTATATGTATATCCAGCAGCACCAGATTAGCTTCAGACACAGACTATGTGGTATTATAGTGAAACATGTGAGCAATAAATTTCGACGCAAGCCATGTGAGGGTAGGAATTAAGGTACAACGGAAGTATATGGATGCCTAATAAAAGTGCCCGGCGGACGAACAAACCAGTGTCTGTAATACATATATTCGCTTATCAATTAGACAACAACTCCATGCACACGAAGATGATAGATTTTATATATATAGGTAGGCCGATACACAAGTAACCGAATACGTATATAGAGTAAGTCGACGTATATAATCTGCGGGTGCCTGCAGAGCCTGCGGGCGAAGCATCAGCATGTCCGAGAGACATATTTAAGCAATAAATCATCAAGATGCATGTCCGTACTGCAAGTAAACCTAACTGCAGCCCGTATGGCTAAACGATGGCTTCCAGAGCATGGGCTTAATAATGTGGCCGGTTCGAAGAAGCATAAATTCTAACCATTCAACAAAAGCAAAGCATGCAAAGTAAACTACCACACTGAAAATAGCGAAAGTGAAATAGGTAGGCCTACGATCTATATTCTAAAGAACACGCTACATAAAGAAATAGCTAATGAGTTATACACTCTTGCTTAAAGATGGCAATTACGTTGCATTATGAACATACGAAACTTGCTTACAGACGAAAGCATTGACGAAATCAAGAAAATACAACATAAAATGTAGCGAAAACTATCATTGGGCTACATAAGCGTTAAATGAATCTAATGAGTGAAGAATATAAAGTGCAGCAATGTGTTACCCTGACAATAGGAAGTGTAGACAGTTGAGATTTCTTTGAGAAGACACGATATGCCTTTGTTCGTCATCGCGTCCAGGCGTCTGGTCGAAGGTGAGGAGGATGGAGCATCAGTAGTGGCTGATGGTTGTACACACATCATACAGCGGTTGTATGCAAGGGCCGCCAGAAGAAGGTAGGAGATGAGGAGCAGAAGTGGCTGACGGAAGGCAGACATCGTATAGTAGTTGAATTGACCGTTTTCTACATGATCGCCGAAGTCAGGATATGATGATGATGACCTGTAGCGGTGCTGGCTGTCGAGCGGCGGTTGAAATTTACCAACAGCTGTGGTTAAGAATTGATCGGTTGCTTGGTCAGCATCGTCCGTACATAAGTGAAAAAATTCTGTGAGTTGGTTTCGAATCTGGAACACTCTCGCATTGATGTTGACTGGAGAACACGGCGAAACGAGCTTCTATGGGGAGCACTCTAGCATCTCGGTTGATTGTCTTCTATAACGTAGGGAACACGGCGAAATTGCCTCTAGCTCACAGGAGATGCGACGGGTGATCGAACAATAGGTTCTCCCCAAATATAACGATTTAAACGTTTCTGCTACCTACGTCTGACATAGGCTATCAGACCTTCTATTGTTTCTGTAGAAGTCTTTATTATCATTCGCTACGAATGTCTTTATTACCATTCTTTCGAATGTCTTTGACCCTCTAAGTCTTTATACGGTTACAGCATTCGCTTGCAGATGAATGTTCAGTTACACTATACGTTGCACTGACGATGATGAGATGACTATATAATGCGATAACTACACAAGAACGTCTATTATAAACTTCTGAACATGAACGCCTAGTATCTACTTGTATTAGACCTGACTGTTATACACGTCTACTGCCAGAACTTAACTATCAACTCGTGAGCGTCCGATTGCAAGCGCCCAAACTTCCCAACTGACCCACAATCTCCCTTCTCTCGCTTCCAGCAGTACCTCTTCCTTTTGTGCAGCATATTGGCCCATACCTCTACTGACCAATCACATGCTTACCCGTATAACTTCATGCCTATCAGAATATAACACATAAATCTAAATATCAATGAACATTATGTGGAGCTATCTTATTGGACAACCATCATTGAGCCGAGTCAATGTCTTTCCTATAGTTCCCCTGAGCAACTACGTGCCTAACCATCTAAGTCTGTCTACCTATCTACTTATATACTAGCGTGTGTCCGCATGACTGTCCTTGTCTTTCACTCTCTAGGTTCTTGTTGGCTAGTTCTGAAGTCTAGTTTCCGACTCTGGGTCATCCTTTGTGTTCATCTGTCCGTACACTGGTCTGTGGGTTAACCGGTCAGCTTGACTCACAGCTCTGCATTGCACCCAATATATATATATATATATATCTGGTTTAATAAAGAAGATTATTATTATAATTACCTTACATACCTAAATACACTCTGTGATAGTACTTACGTGATCTAATTCTACGGCCTCATTCTGCTGCTTCGCTGCATCGTCTCCGATCTTCTGATCGTCTTGACCTCTTAGTTCCTCGTGTCAGGACTACTATGGCTCAATCCAGGTCCTTTGCCTGCATAGGTCCCTCACTTTGGAACCGACTTCCTCCTTCTGTCCGCACCACCATTCTCTCGGGTAGCGTTGCTTCTTCCTTTTCTCACTTTAAATCCTGCTTTTTCTCTCGGGGTCTCGCGCACTGGGAGCGCCTCTGAATGGTATATACCGCGAGAGGCGCTTTATAAATGCCCATATACAATACAATACAATACAATTACATCATTAAAAATAAAATTAGCAATTATTAATGTAATGTTTGAGCTATGGAGGGTAATGAAGATGCCTGCAGCGTATACAGGCTCATTATAAAATAATGTTCAAAGAATACAGAAAATCATATATTAACAGTATAAGTACAGTGATGTCAATTGGCAAATTTTATATGAACAGGAAAGATTATTGAAAATTTGGCTGATTATTTCTTAAAACATAGTAATATAGTAATAATATCAATTAAAATTACGTTAGCAAATAAAAATATAAATTTATGGAAATATAGGGCCTACTAATAAATGACATAGTGCAAAAGCAAGAACAAATTCGTAAGCATTTCAGCATTTAGTCATAGTGAACATCTGGACTAAATCAGAACTTTATTCCTGGCTTTCAAAGCTGCGAACTTGTCAATCATTTAATCTAAATCAATGCCTTTCGCCAACTTACTTTCCATCGATAACATCGTTGCCATCGCAAGATCGGAAAGCCTAGACTGTCCCATGGTAGATCGCAATTAGTTCTTGATGAGTTTCATATTCATTGTGGGAACTAGAAAAAAATACTGGGGAGGGTTGAAGATTTTATCCGTATTTTGCAAACTGATGTCAACGAAATTTGAGAGCATACAACGCAGTTTTGAAAGTCAGACTCGAATCAAAATCAATTCCTTTGTTGAGAAAATTCAAAAATACATACATTATACACCATGGGAATTTCTTCTCTTTGTCAGAGACTCAGAGTAAACTAATGCTAAATCACATTAGCACAACTGAGGGGTTGGAAACGACCCCTGGGTGTGTAATGAAGACATAAATGTAGGGGTCCTAAGAAAGACTAGGGGGTTGAACCCCCAACCCTCCGACAATTCCCACCCTCTTCAGCATTGAAAAGCTTCTCTCGTATGAAGTTACGAAACCACGTGATTTTTAGCGTCATTGTAATTTGGTAATAAAGACGGCACTGCAGCGTGAGAATTGAAGAAAAAATACTGGGGGTCAGACTTTGATGACTTTAATGCACGTGAAGTTAATTTTTTCCGCATTTGGCAAACTAAGAAAATTCAAAAATGCAATATAAAATTTACACTCCTAAAAGTGATGACATCACCAAATTTATTACTATACAATTCATATGGTCACAAATCTCACAATAAACCAGAGCATTACTTAGTAAGTAACCCACAAAGCGAACTGTGAAAGAAAATGAAATGTTAAAATATACGCACAATATAATCACACTGGCACAACTGGGTGGGGGGCGGTTGGAAACGACCCCCTGGGGTGTGCATATAAGTCTTAACTTGGTGTCCTAAGAAAGACTTGGGGGTTGAATCCCCAAACCCCGACAATTCTCACCCTGCGGCACTGACCGGAGCGCATTAGAAGGTTCAAAAAAGGAAATAAGCGTAGAGTTTCAGGTTTAGGTAATTATAGGCCTACAGTCATGTAAGCTAGGCTTACGAAAAATGTTTTTGGTGTTATCTGTTATTGTCAATTTTAGATATAAATTTCTGCTGAAACTCTGCATACAAGTTTTTTAGACAATCATTTTGTCATTTTGGTGTCACCCCCTCTGAGGGTGTCACCCGCTGCGACCCGCACCCCATCGTGACGCCACTGACTACCAACATTAGAGATTGAAATAGCTATTCAAGCGGCTGCATCAACATTAAAAACTGTTTGCAATACAAATGCGAAGCAAGCTACGTCATCAACGCAAGGACCGGATACAAGAACTAAGATCGAATTAATATCGATACATTTTCCACTATCGGAAACAGTTATACAGTTAATCCCATCGTAATCGTAAGCTCTAGACAGTTTTTTTAATGGATACAATGTCAAATGAACTTAATTATAGAACGTCTGGTTCTTGGTCGAGTCGAACAATTTCATCGTCACAATACCTGACAATGCTCAAAAACACTTTCGATAATTTCTGAACAGCTGTGGCGACTGAAAATTAGTTACAACACATCGCTTTCGATAGAGATCTCCGGCACAAAGAAACCATTTTATTACTTCTATTTACATAAGGCAGGTTTGGTGCTTGGTGATCCTATAGAGTTCAGAAGTGCAAATACGACCATGCAAACTGAGAATCGATGGCGCCGAGTAACTGTGCGTGAAAAACTTGATCAACATACCTACACAGTAACTAATAATAATAATAATAATCATGTTCTTTAACCCTCATGCGACCAACATATTTTACTCCTTAATATGACCAACTGGGGTCCCGTGGGACCCCAATAGGCAATTACACGTTCAGTGCTTTCTGCTCTTGTTTAAACTTCACTTTATTTTGATAAAAGTACAAGTTCTAACTGTTCATTGTTTACCTGGGTTTTGCTTACCATCTAATTGTCTGACAAGATAACATTAGGCCGGTTACATGAAGTACATTCACGCTGCCTTCTTGTTGTTACCGCGTTGGCACAGTGAGCATCGTAGACTCTTGGCCTTCGAGTGTTTGGAGATTGAAGCCGAGTGTTGTTGACAGGGTTGAACTTCTACACCACAGTTCTTCATCGCAGCTCTGATTGGTGCTAGGATAATAGGAGTCGTTGCTCGTTGTTTCATGTGATGTGCTAGTATGGTATATCCGAGCTCTATGAATAAGATACGTCGTCGCCGTATGGTCTTCGAAATCTGCCAGCCTGGATTATTGCCCAACCACAGATTGTACGAAGCAATTCCAGTTATGTCGAGGATGTTGAAAAACAGCACCATGGGCCAACGGCTGATTTTCCATCTTTTGGTGTGCATTGTAGCCAGGTGATCCATATTGTCAACGCCGCTTTTGGTTCCACTGTAGGCCTATGCCGGTGGCTGTCTTTCCCACAAAAGCCGTATTTGTCAGTCATCGGATGACCTAATGCCGAATTTGCTCCAACATGGGTGACATAGTAGTATCCTTCATACAGTCCTCTGCTATCTTCTCACTACTCTACAACGCAACCTAACTGAAATAGTGCTTTTTCTAACTGAAATAGTGCTTTGACTATTGGAGGTTTAAACAGATAGGCATTGCGTTTCTGTGTCGACTTCGTCGTCTGCACTTTCCACATCACTGTTTTCAGAGTTCTCAGATACATGATCATCATTCTCTGAACCTGAGTCGTTGTCACCTTAGGGACATCTCAGGTACTTTTTATGGCCTTCTCCAGACCTCTCTTTTTGACCGGGCCTGGATCGGCAGCGATACTGAGTAGACTTCTTGAAAGGGCGCTATATAAATTTATTATAGATAGATTATCCGTGTTATCGTATTCTCCATCAGCACTCTCTTCAAGTGTAGGGTTTCTTTTGCATTGTATCGCTCCAGACCAATTTTAGTTGTCATAATATCTGTTCATACAGTAGCGATCGGTTCTCTAGAAAAGCACTGCTGAATCTTGGGTCCTGCGGGACCCCACTGGATATTTTTTATTTAAAAAATAACCGTAAGAGCAAAACCGGGTTACACTAGACGTAAACAGTGAGCGATATCCAGGTGACAAATTCATAAAATGCCGTGAAAAAATATTTGATACCACAGAAGTACCACAAGCCGATACTATGCTGGAGTCCCTCAGGACCCCAGTTGGTCACTTGAGGGTTAATTAAGCGCCTGCAAACGCACTGCGCTGTACTGTAAACATATAGTAGAAACGGCAGCCACGCAGGGCGCCTTAGAAACATGCATACAGTAGAAGCACATGATAACAGATTTACAGGAGTCGAATATAACTGTATTTAAGCGGCAGCCACACGGCGCCAACATGGCCTACTGTTCATTTTACCACCGCCACCTAGCGAGTTGAAGGCTGAAAAAACCTTACGGAGGTCTACTGGGTTCGATCTTGTTACCTTCAGCTCTTCACGTCAGTGTGTTATACATTACTCTACGGACCCCCCCCCCCAGTGGAGGCTCGAAAGCCATACTCTCCGCTATACTGGTGATGCGCCAGGTAATAACCAATCGGCTATAGTGACTTGATTATTTCTTATGAGCCTGGATGTCTAATCAAAGTTCCCGTGTAGAACCTCTGAGGGCTAGGCCATCGTATTTCCGATCCTGTTGTATCTCGAGAAAGGCTGCAAATTTGGACCCGGTCTGAAAACAGCATAACTATCATCCTAATTACTCGCATGTGACACTGGATAATTATACCATAGGACTCTGATATCCAGGAGCTCTGCGCAGTTCATTGTTTAACAAGTGAAATTGTAAGCTTATAGTATAATGAACTACAATGATTTAAAATTTGGTTTGAATATATATATATATATATATATATATATATATATATATATATCTGTTCTGTTCTGTTTTCTCCTCCGTCAGGTATACACCGACGATGAGGCTTCGACCAGACGTCTCCAAGTCTCTCTGTCTCTGATCTTATCCATAGCGTCTCTCATATCCATTCCTTGTGCTTTCAGATCCTCCATGACATTGTCCATCCATGTCTTTGTCTGTCTTCCTCTGCTTCGCACTCCCTCCACATGTCCGTAGAGCGCCATAGCTGGTAGTCTGGTGTTGTCCATTCTTGTCACATGACCAAACCATGTGAGTCTTCTTTTCCTGATCTTGTCTATCACTGTTTCTTTTTGATCCAACTCTTTTCTGATCACTTCGTTGCGGATTTTATCCCTTCTAGTTCTGCCCCTTATTCTTCGCAGCCAGCTCATTTCTGCTACGAGCAGTCTCCTTTCGTCTTCTTTGCGCAGGCACCAGCACTCGGCGCCGTACAGCAGGACTGGGATGACAAATGTTCTATATAGTTTCAGCTTTGTTTCTATCGATATGTTGTGTGTTTTCCAGATCTTATTCAATTTCCCGAACATTGCTGACCCAAGTCCAATCCTGCGCTTTATATCTCTTGTGCATTGCCCATCTTCTGTTATTAGGCCTCCTAGGTATACAAATTCTGTCACTTGTTCTAACATCTCGTTTTCCAGCGTAACTTCTAGCTCCTCGTGTTGTTTCCCAATGGTCATTGCTTTTGTCTTTTGTGTGTTGATTTTTAATCCAAATCTCTTACTACTCTCCTGTACTCTGTCAGTTAGCCTTTGTAATTGTCCCTGCGATTCTGAGACCAGGTCGATGTCATCCGCAAATCGTAGGTTGTTAATCAGCTGTCCATTGACCAGAACGCCGGCCTTTTCCGATCTCTTCGCAAAGCTCATCATTGCTTCCAGGAGCATGTTGAACAGGTCCGGTGATAATCCACATCCTTGTCTCACACCTACCGTGACTCTGAACCACTCCGTTAACTCCCCGTCTACTCTTACTGCGCTCATCGACTTGCTATACAAATCCTCTAGCAGCAGCACCAGTTCCTCCGGGACTCCGTAGTTCCTTAATACCTGCCACAGCCCCTCTTGCCATACACTATCGAACGCCTGTTTGAAGTCTATGAAATTGTTATACAGAGTTCTATTCTGGCCGAAATACTTTTCTGACAGTTGTCTAATTACAAACAGCTGGTCTATTGTTCCTCTTCCAGCTCTGAATCCCGCCTGTTCCTCCGCCAGCACCTCCTCGACATATCGCCTCAAACGCTGTTGCAGTACTCGGGTGTATACTTTCCCTGGGATGCTCAGTAGGCTAATTCCCCTGTAGTTGCTGCATTCCTTCCTGTCGCCTTTCTTGTGCACTGGTATAATCACAGCTCTCCCCCAATCCTCTGGGCATTTCTTTTCCTGATATACTTTATTGAATAGTGTATGCATCATTTGCACTGAGCATCCATCTCCAGCTTGTATCATTTCCGCCATGATGTTATCTTCTCCTGGTGCCTTCCCTGCCTTCAGTCTCCATATAGCTGTCTCTACCTCACTCTCAAGGATATCCTCCATATGTTCCTGTTGGTTGCTTCCTGGTAGCTCATCTAGTAGTGTCATATCCACGGGATTACTTTCATTGTATAGTTCTTCATAGTATTGTTTCCACCTATTTTTGATTTCATTTGTATTTTCCAGCGTTTTTCCCTCCTTGTCCTTTACTGTCACGGATTTTGATGTAACCGTACCGCAGATTTCGTTAACTACCTGGAACAGTTTTCGAGTGTTCCGGTTTCCGGCGTGGCTCTCTACCTCTTTGCATCTGTCCTCCAGCCATTGTTCTTTACACTGTCTTGCCTTCTTTTTAATCTCTTTAGTCAGCTTGTTGTATCCTTTCCTGTTTTCCTCGCTATGTGTTTTTGTTGCCCTCCGGTCTCTTCTCTGGTTACTCATATCAAGAACCTCCTGTGATATCCATGGAGCCCTCTTTTGTTGTTTCCTATAGCCTATTACTTGCTGCGCTGCTTCCGTATAGATGGTCTTAACCTCTCTCCATACTTCTTCTGCTGTGTTCAAGTCCTCTGTGTTAGCCCTCCTCCACTTGTCGTGTAACAGGTTGCTGTACTGTAGCCTGGTCGTTCCCTCCTTGAGTTTTTCTACATCAAATCTTCTTCCCAGTCTTTCCTTGTTGATTGTTTTCAGTACGTCAATTCGCTCAAAACCTCAGATAAATTGGCTGTAATGTTAATATAAACGCTTCGAATGGGTTTTAAAAGCATTTTCATAAAATACTAAACAATAGAATTCGAGTAAATGATAGCAAATTGCGCTTAAACGTTTGCATGTATTTGGACGCATCTACAAAGTCAGTTAGCTGCCTTTCAATTGAATAGAAACTCCGTCTGAACGAAATGTCGCCGGTCAAACTAGGCGTCTGATGTTAAATATCCGTCATTCAGCTGGATCCCGTTATTTGGTTGCAAGTAGTCATCGTATTGTTGCCTCTGCTGTCCATTATCTACGTTTGATTCTGATTGCACAGCGTTATTATTATGACGATTTCTGAGTTCCTGCCCTCCAGAGTTTTGTGGTCTTTCAGTCTCTTGACTTGCTTTTTTTCTACGGCATATGACGATGCAAACAATAATTATGGTTAGTAAAATGGCAAATCCGCCCAATCCTACGGTTAGTCCAACAATGAGAGCGACTTTCTTTGTTGCTGAACGATCTGTGTACGTAAGACAGGCGTATTGATATTGCTTGTATCCAAGAGTTATCTGAAATAAGGCAATGGAACTTCATTTAGTCAAAAGTCAGCCATATTATATGTGGAGTGTATTTAGCGACGGTACTGTTGATTCTTTCTCAATTAGATCGTAATCGTAATCGTAATCTCCAAACTTCTAAAGCGCCACTCGAAGGCCATATAATTGGCGTGTCTCTACAAAATAGTATAAGTTGCACATCGTTACATACCGTAATGCTCAGATATTGATCACAGTAGATCGTATCGTTCACTGTTGACGATGGCTTTTCTTTTGGTGGTCGACAGCTCAGCTGGTTGTCTTGTAGGTCACTGTTGGTACAAATCTGATTGCCAATGTAGACCAGATAATCTCTTAGGCGAACGCCGCGCAACATGTATCTTCCCTAACAAACAACATTCGTTCTGTTTAGACCTACATGTTACAATTATTTAAATCCCATATAATTACTTTTAACTAAGTTACTGTTTTACGCAATTTTAATAAACCAATCGATCAAAATTCGTATGTTGCTTCCCCCATACTATAATAAAACATATACGCTATAATTATAAAGTGATCCCAAATGCGCCAAATGATCCAAACACAATTAAGATCAGAGTAGACTGGTAATTGGAGTTGGCTTTCAATTTGGCTAACTAAAGGTTGACAATCTAATATAACTGTAACTTACGATTAATTAATGCTGTACTATTATGAAGAATTTCTACGTTGCCTTGAACAGAACACTGATCAGTAATGACAACGTCAGAAGTCCAATGACGAATGAACGCTCCTCTCTCCTTGGGTATACCAGATCGGTGGCGTAGCGGAACTCAAAATGAGACGTACACAGTTTTATGTTGTGAAAATTAAGAAAATAGCACCAAAGCCTAATACGATCGACATAGTCCTTATTACACAGACCTCATCTATCGTTGACGCCACTAATCCGCGAATGTTCACTTCTCTCCAGTTGCTGTCAATACTAACTTCGAGTGCCTTCAACTTTCTCGTCACCGCGCATATGCTGCACCCTCCATGAAAACTAACCAGTAGATCTCATATATCACAATGATGTTCAGTGTGTTTATAAAGAAAGGTAACTAATTGCGCAAACCTACCTTCACATAAATGAACTCATCTTCCGACGGATCGAATTCAAGAAGTTGTTTAGATGAAGTTATTTCAGGAGCCGAATAGAAGAGAAACTTTGTGTTTGGAAGGGCGTTGTTGATGTTCTCGTATTTCTTGTATCCGTCGAAGATGAATCCAAGATAAATGTCGGCTTGATCAATTCCATTTGGCCCACGCACTGTTTGTAGAGGAAGACCTCCATGATTTCTCTCAAGAGGGAGTCTCCTCTTAATATGTGTCCAATCCAGTTTTGTGTCTTTCTCTTAATGTTGTCATCAGTGATCTTTTTTCTTCTACTCTGTGCAGCACCTCTTCATTTGTCATTCGCTCCGTCCAGCTCACCTTTTCCATTCATCTCCATATCCACATCTCAAAGGCCTCCAATCTCTTGATATTCTCTTTCCTGATGGTCCACGTCTCAGACCCATACAGCACCACACTCCATACCAGTGCCTTGACAAGTCTCTTCTTTAGGTCTTTGCTCAGTCCTCCTCTCATCAACTCTCCTCTTTTCGTGAACGCATCTTTTCCCAATACTATCCTTCGTTTAATATCAATATGGCATCTTGCATCTGTTGCTATCACACTTCCCAAGTAGGCTAACAGAAGCTCTTGACCTGTTCCACCTCCTCTCCATTTATTGTTATTTTCATTGCTAGCTCCTCCTCCTCTCCACTTATCGTCATAATCTTTGTCCTTCCGATATTTATCTTCATGTTGTATTTTATTGAGGTCCTGTAGATAGTTGATCCATCAATTTCTGCAGTCCCTTCTGTGTAGCAAATTATTCGAATACCTTCTATGAATGGTTATGCTAGATTTATACAGGGTGGGCCAGTAGGAATGCAACTAATTTAAATGGATATAACTTGAACAATTGATAACCGAACATCGTGCCCAATATACTAAATTGAAAGTAATCATCCACTCTACTACTGTGTCAAATCTTGCACTGATATACGGCACCGTTGTTATAAAATTTCGGTGCGGCGCACACCTCTCAATTTTTAATGTAAATATTGAACATCATGGCGCCGCTCACGGAAGATGATAGAATTTTAATCCGAATTTTAGGAGCAGAAAAAGGATACAATGCACATCAGATGATGATACAATTCCCTTCTAAAATGGAATAAATATGCTCTACATCGATTGATTAAACAGAACGACCGTGTGTACAGTGCGTCTGATTTGAAAATAGTAGGCGGGTTGAAAATCGATCGCAATTGATCGAGTAGGCGAGCGATGCGCGGCCGACCTCGGGAGCTTTTGTGTAGAGCGTATTTTATGTACCGTATTCGTTCGTATAGCTGCATAAAGGCCTAATAATCATCTAGTAGGCCTATCTCAATCCAGTGCCGTCCTGCATCATAGTTGTAATAAGTTTTAGCGTGCTACTTGGCTATAATTAATGATTACAGTAACAGTATTACTGTATTCCAGGACAGAAGTAGGCCTAATTGAACCCAGTGAATCACTGATTTCAATATTTTCTAATGAACAGTACTGAAAAAGATTAATGGAAGCTGCACAATCACAGTACTATATGCTGAAAGAATAATGAGAAAGGCAGAACTGGAGGGGGCAATTGAGGGAGTAAAAATTGCTGGAAAGACACTGAATAACCTTAGATACGCGGATGACACAACATTAATGGCAAAAAGAAAAGAGGATTTGGCAGAACTGATAAGAAGGGTCAGGAGAGAAAGTGAAAAAGCTGGTTTATACTTCAACATAAAGAAGACAAAGGTCATGACAACAGCAGATTGGGATAGTTTTGAGATAGACGGAGAGGAAATAGAGGTGGTAGAAAGCTTCACATTCCTAGGATCACTGGTTGGAAAGGAGGGAAAGTGTGATCCAGAAATAAAACGAAGGATTGCTATAGGGAAAGCTGCAATGACCGGACTGGAAAAGATATGGAAAGACAAACATGTGAGCATAGAAACCAAAAAAAGGCTCGTGAGAGCACTAATCTTTCCTACGGTACTGTACGGTTGCGAGACGTGGACAATGACAAAGAACATGGAAAATAAGGTTAACGCTTGTGAAATGTGGATATGGAGGAAGATGCTGAGAATATCTTGGACTGAGAAAAGAACGAACGAATCAATACGAGAGGAGATTGGAGTTGAGAATGAAGAGTCGTTAAAACAAACTGCGACAAGAATGAAGCTAAGGTTCTTTGGACATGTTATGCGATCTGATGGTCTGGAGAAGGAAATGATGCTGGCGTGCGGTGAGGGGAGGAGAAGACTGGGTCGCCCAAGGAGGAGATGGATGGATGAGATACAAGATGTAACTGGCATGAATTTGGCGGAATTGAGAGACTTGTCATCGAATAGGAGATGGTGGAGTGTGTTCACCAGGACGGTCGCTAGAGCTCCACGAGCTGACAGCACAAGGTGACAAGGTGACAAGGTGAGGCGGGTTGAAAATCGATCGCAATTGATCGAGTAGGCGAGCGATGCGCGGCCGACCTCGGGAGCTTTTGTGTAGAGCGTATTTTATGTACCGTATTCGTTCGTATAGCTGCATAAAGGCCTAATAATCATCTAGTAGGCCTATCTCAATCCAGTGCCGTCCTGCATCATAGTTGTAATAAGTTTTAGCGTGCTACTTGGCTATAATTAATGATTACAGTAACAGTATTACTGTATTCCAGGACAGAAGTAGGCCTAATTGAACCCAGTGAATCACTGATTTCAATATTTTCTAATGAACAGTACTGAAAAAGATTAATGGAAGCTGCACAATCACAACAAATTAAACAATCACATTTACTGCACCATTATCTGTAGTTCACTAGTGTTTTCGCATCACACATTGACAAATTCTATCATTGTCACTGTCAGTGGGTGGCATTATGGGCCATGCCATAATGTTTTATTCTGCCATGTCAATGTCACCTGCTCCAAAATCGTCATCACTTGAGTCTGAATGATCTGTTTCATGATCAGAACTGCCATTGGCATCCTCATCAGACTGAAGTGGCTCATCATCACCAGAGTCGGATAGCAAGTCATCAGGCTTGCTGTCTGAAGCGCCGAGACTGCTCGAGATTGCTGCCACCTTTGCTGGTGGTTGGGAACAGGCTTCGCTATCGATGCCACTGAGAATAAACTTACGGCGACTTAACATGACATTGTATGTGTTGACTGTGTCGTTTATCAAATCTTCACGTTCTTTTTCCAACCACGCTAGGTGGTTTGCAAGAATCAACAACAAGTCTGATATTTGTGCTGTGACCCATAGACAGCCTTCGATCAGACAGCATTGAAGTGAGAAAACTGAAGCATGATTCGGCGAACTCGTTACTAACTCCCATCGCCATCACCATTAAAGCAGCATGCCTACTCGGCAGTTCCGAACGACAGCAACGCATAGTGCCAGACATCTGAGACAGATTTGTTGTCATAATAATAGCGCACTATGCGCCTAAGGGATTTTAGTTCAGTGGCCAGCAACTAAGTAAATTGAAGTAATCTTAATTAGATAAATAAAATAATGGTCTGGCTCCAGGTTCATCTATCGTCTTGGAGTCTAACTCAAACTCAGCGAGCGACGACCGACTGTCACCGATGGTGAGAAGTCTTCGGCTAGGCGAGCGGTAAATCGCTCGCCGGTACCTTTGCTAGGCGAGCGACCAAGAAGAGCGATCGATCGCTCGCCTTAAATCAGACGCACTGCGTGTGTATGCAAACGTTAGCTTTAAGCGTGAGGTTGCGCCTTCTCGGCTCTGAAGGGCAGGAAGCACTTCTCGCAAAGTGTGATGGTGTCGTTGGCTGTTTCAAAGCTTGGAAAGACGGCGCCATTCTTTGTTACTCCAAAGGCTAAGGTGAACAGTGTTTATAACTGCGATGAAGTACTCGCAAGAGGACTGCTACGTGATATTCGCCAACAGTCTGGAGTTGATGGTTACATCTTTCAGCAAGATGGAGCGCCGGCGCATCGTTCACGTGATACGGTTTTATGGCAAGAAAATGGCACATCGAATATTAATAGCATTATCTCAAAACTTCGAAATAGTATCTCGTAGATATTTTGCAGAATGATAAAATGGATAATTATCTTCAGTCTAATTTATGGACAAGACGCTGAGATAAAGTATTCAAGTTATAAGGCATCAAAGTTGTTGCATTTCTACAGGCCCACCCTGTATAATACGACGATTGTGCCATCGTCACGATAAGCTCAGCTCCGTCTTTGTTGTATGTCGCCAAGAAATACATGTTATCGCTCCTGTATTTAGTAAGTAATACAAATAAATACGTTGCAACATCGAAATGCTTATATCCTATGTAAATAGTGGGTCATCTAACATAAAATTTTCGGATTTTTTTCCCTTTAGAGAATGTGCAGACATCCTACCATTTTCTGCACTCATAGCTGATCATAAATATGTAAATGTTTGGCTTGTAGGTGGAAAATGCACGATGCAGCAGTAACAAAACTCACTATTAGTTATATAGGCCTACGCTATGGAAGATTTATACAAGCTGGGAAACATACAATCATACATGACACTGTATATATGACTAGCTGGTGAACCCGGCGTTGTCCGGGTTTCGGAGGTTTTGGGCCGGGACACCATGGAAGCGGTCAAAACGGGGGACGCGAAGCTGCTTAACCCGGCGTTTTGGGTGTTTCAATCCCTCTAGCGAATAAGCAACAAAACACTGCTTAACCCGGCGTTGGCCGGGTTTAGTTCAGTGAAAGTTTCAATCCCTCTAGCGAATCCGTATTGTGGCTGCTTAACCCGGCGGCGCCATCTGGCGAGTGAAAATAGGTTCAGTGTAAGTTTTTTTACCTGCTAAAAATGCATCGCCCGGGTAGGTTTTGGCCCGGGACACCATGGTAGCGGTGAAAACGGGGGACGCGAGCCGACCACTGGGTGTGTCATGCCCACCCTGACACAGTAGTGAAGGTTTCGAGTGAAAAGCTCGAAAGCTGTAGAAATGCATCCCGGTCAAACTCGCTATGACAGACAGCTTCTTCTCTTTATTTATATAGATTTTAAACTAGGGACGTTGAAAAAGTGTTAAGCCTGGCTATCTTCCGCTACACTTTTTGGGTGGACAAATGTTGCAGGCCTAATATACGGAGTCTTGTTAGTGTTCTCTAAAAATGTTATGTAGTTTTTCTTCATTTTACGAGGTACAATTAATTGAAAAGGCTGTGGCACAGTATGTCTGATTTTTAAGAAAATTCGCTTCGCGCAGTGATATAATTTTTGACACTGGAGAACATTCAGCCGCAGCAGATACACAACCGAATGATTGATGTATATAATATGGTGCACATACGCAATCATATGCCACGGTCAAGCGTTAGGCTGCCGAGTTTCGTCGAGGTAAAACAAGCCTTGAAGTTGACACTCGGTCTGTATGCCCATCTGAAACTCTCTGTGCAGAAAGCTGTCGTTCTGTAGAAAATGTTCTGTTGCAAAATCGTCGAATCAATGTGCAGCTGACAGCTTGCGCCGAGGATATTGGTAATGGTTCACTTAAGACGATTTAGTACAACACTTGTTAATGAATAAAGTCGGTCCATGATGGGGCCCCCGTAATGTTTGACCAGAAAATGAAGGATTGTCGCCATAGGTCACATGTTGAACAAGCTGCTGTAGCTGAATGCGGATTTCAAGGAATGCGCCGTCTACCATACTCTCCTGATCTGGCACCACGTGATTACCACATGTTTCCGAATTTAAAAAACACCTCCGTGGACGGAGATTTCGACAGATGATGAGCTCAAGTATGCGACGGAAGAGTGGTTGAGTTTGCATAAATCTACTTTTACTGACCTTGGAAAACTCCGAGACTGTTATAAACTGTGCATCGACAAAGACGTTGACTATGTTAAAAATAAACCTGTGCTCTTTCTGTACCTTTGCATAAATAGGTTAGCCTCTAAACTTGAAGGCTAAGAATATGTTAGTCGATTCCGAATATTATGAAAAGGGATGGTCGCTTCGTTTCTGAAAAGATACAATGCAACGCGGAATGTTTTTGTATACATAGAACCTTTGACTGAAAGCCTACACGATATACAACATTATTCATAAGGTTACTAATATGCAGTTGAAGGTAAAATTGTTCATTAAATGGAGAAAGCCATTCAGATGCATTGGGCTCCAACAATGGACCCCGCTTGCCGTGTGAAATAAAATTCAGTGAACCGTGAACTGATATTGTTGCTCACGTGATCAGCCATTTCCCACAAAGGATTCTGTATCGTGTGGCTATAAATATGCAAGCAGGCGTACAACTGAATTGATGACAGGACCATTGTTGCCATACAAATGCGCAAAGCAGGCTTGAGAGTCAACGGGCAACAGAAAAAGGAAACGGCGTCTTTTGAGTTGGCGTATAAACGAGTGCGTGGCAGTAACTGTTATGCTGTTGACATACGTGTAATTTTAGAAATCGCTTTGAACACAGACTTTTTATTAAAAAGGTAAAATGATGTTGCTTAGCCTATCGACAAGAACGATAGGATATAATTAATTTGAGGGTTAATTTTTCCAACATTGTTTGGAAAATCCTTGACTAGGGCGAGATCGAAACAATTAAACTGACAATTGGCAAAGTAGGTAGGCCTACAGACATTTAAGTTAGATAGGGCCTACTAGTTTTTCTTTTAGTGATTTTGAATTAATAAAACTTGGAAGATGACAATTTGATTTATGTCTATTCAGTCATGTGGGCCTACGTTGTTCTATATTACTTTATTCTGCATTACGTTTAATCGGTGGTACCAGGCTTAGCATTGAAGTCTTGTTACATGCGAGAATGTTACATCAACTTTCATATTCACTTCTCCGTTACAGTTTACAGGGAATAGACAGTTCCAACGAAACCTGTGAGCTTTCGTATTTCTTCTCCTTGGTCTGTGAAAACAACAGGGAAATGATTCTTAGAGTGGCATTCGTTCTGATAACATTCTCCTTATTGGCAAAGGGTAAGTAGTTCTATAAGATCTTAACCCTCTGAAGTACCCCTGGGGGTATTTTTGACCCCCACATATATTTCTTATTATATATTTCCTCAACTATGCAATGCATGCGTATTAACTTCTAAGACATTGATTCTAGGTTTCTGCTCAACAGATTCATTCAATTTAGTACGTCATTCTTGAAGCAGGGAACCAGTGTTGGTGTTTGACAGAGAAAGTAAACAAATAGTAGTGCAAACATGGCGACCTATTCGCATAGCGCGGTGATGAAACATATTAATGAGTAAGCGCGGATCAAGAAAGAGACTATTCCTTCTAGAGGCAGGTACTGCGATGTGTTGGCCATGGATACTAACCAGACGAGCGGATCCTCGGATCTATGAACAGGCGTCTATGAAGCGTTGCTTTCTTGCGCTGGGAATTCCTGAGGCTGAGAGACCCGCACCAGACGCCAGCAAGAAGAGAGGAAGGTGTCATGTGTGTCTCAGAGTGAAAGACACTAAAGTGAATTATAGATGCAGTAAGTGTCAGCAGTTCGTGTGCGGAAATCATGTGCAGCGAAATCATTCGTGTGCGATACATGCAAGGACGACTAATTGAATATTTTCGAACACGCTTCCTTGTCAAGAAGATCGATACGAACCACAGACCTATATCTTCTTATGATATATTATAATTTGGATGCTACGACTTCAGATATTATATCTACTATGTTGATATTGTGCATTAGTTGTTTCATTGGAAATATTACACTCAAAACATGCTTAAAATAGTGGGGGTCCTTTTGACCCCCAGGGGTACTGAAACGTGTTTTTCAAAAAGGGGTGCCACCGAGGGTTAATAGATGAATATATTGGCTAGTCATTAAAACATTCAATTATTCTTCTGCAATCATAGACTGCATTAAAGTGGATTTATGAAAGAAATGTTTCTGCTCTCTGTCTGTAGAAATGTCTTCATTGTCATTCAGTACGAATGTCATTTTATACGGTTAAAACGTTCAGTTGCAGATTATTTTTTCATGCACACAGAGGATGAGATGACTACGAGATTGACTTCTTAAGATGAACGCCTATAGTGTCTGCTTAACACTAGACATGTCAGCCTGTACCGAACGCACCATCTAAGCTTCTAGCGTTTCTGTCTTCTCACTGATCACTCAACAACTTCCTGACTGACTCTGATTTACATATCTAAGTTATTCTGAGGTCCATGGTAAAGGTATATTTCTGATTGGTCCACCAAGTCATACCCTTTCTATCTTATATTCTCCGATTGACATTACGACTTTACCAGGAGGTTGGCCTAACCAATTCTACTTACGAATAGAAAAGCTATCCTGACAAGGATGGATCACTGTTTCCAGAAGGTTCTAGAATGTGCAGCTGTTGAATAACTTGTTTTACCAACTAATCAACTGGCCAATAACTAAAATCCTCGCTCGCAGCCTATCTTTGAAGACGGTGGCGCTTTCTAGGAGTTGGACTGGTGGATACAGTTAATCTGGATATGTCATAACAACGAATCCTATTCTGAACTCCTACAGCTTCTAAGGCGCCTGTGTGTCTACTAACTTAACTGGGTCCTATAATTACTTACATACCTAAATCAACTCTGTTATAGATTTATGCAAACTCAGATTCGACTACTGAGTTTGACGGATAATGAAAATTATGCCATTAATCATCATCATAGTTTTTGTTACTGACGTATTTGTTTAGATGTGTTATGATTATTAATTATTTAAATTTGTTATGCAGACGGCAGAGTTACTATATCTTGATGAACGTCAAATGCTCTTGTGCAGTTTCGCAAGACCTTTGTGTTCTTCCAAATGACACTTTCCTTTATGACATTGCCTGTGACAAACAAATGTCGAAGTTTTCTCTCAATAGAGGGTCTTTCCTATTTCTTAGTCATGTTTAATATGTTGCAACAAGGTTTCAGTTCGAATAACATAACTTTAGGCATGTAGACCGATTTCGAGGCGTTGAACCTCGCGATTGGCGGTTACGTCAAAGCCTCACGGATTAAGCAAATCAGGCCAAAAAAATAAATCTTATAAGACCATGAACTTCTCGAAACTTAGAAACTTTCTCAGATTCAGTTTCAAGGCCTTCAATTGGTTGTGATTGGAAGGTTTACTCCTGACGGTTACATATAACCAGTTTTACAAGATTTCTCTATTCAGTGTTTGCAAAAGGCGTGTCTTTTCTAAGGCTCTATTGTTCGCAGATGTTTTCGGCTTGTGAGACCAAACGACCTACATTCACAGCCTGTTAGAATGGAATATCTTTCAAGGCAACAAACGTTCACCGTCGCCTGCAAATAGTTTTATGCAAAACAGTATAAACACACATGTACCCTACATACAAACCCATACACTTATGCAGATATACTAACTTAACGTCCAAGTACTGCTCTGCATCAAATCAAGGCATAAATTGAACCCATTAAATTAAAATGCAACTGAAAATAAAAGTTATTTATGAAAACTTCACATTTTGACTAATTTTTGTAGCTAACACGACAAAAATTACAACGCGTTCTTCACATATAATGTGCTTACTTTATATTCTGTGCAAATTAACTATGGATACACTCTTGTGAGGGTTCTCAATTATATACCTTCTCGTTAAGGGACACTCAGTGCAAAAGAGGTACTCCACTTCAAATGGGGTCATTTCAACTTGCATCAATTTTACCGGAGTTAATGGAAATTGTGTTGAATATTCTGGCTAATTAGGCAGAATAACAATTGTTCTTATTCATTTCCAGTGTATTATTCATGTTCTAGTAGTATAAGTATGCGTTGTGACGTTACCTTAATTTGGCGTATTTGTCAGCCCCAGACTCCCAGAGCCGTCTCCTGGTTTGCCACTTATCCATGGACGCCAAACGTAAAAAGTTGTTGACACCTCAAATAGAATAATTTGAACGCATCGATTTTGACGGGAGTTTATGGAAAATGTGTTCAATAATACTCAGGTTAATTAGGCAGAATAAAGACTCTTAAATCTTATAAAGTGTATTAGGGGCCTATTAATGTTTTTAATAATATGTGTGTAAATGTGTAAATCGCATCTGTGTTCTGTCATTTACATAAAGACTTTGGCAAATCTCAAGGGAACTTCACGATGAATGTTGGAATGAAGGTTTTGTTTTGTTACGTTTAGGTCAATATTCGAGTGGTTCTCTAACCAGGAAGCCAACTAATACAGCAGATGTTGCGGGATCAACTAACATCACGTTGGAGTGTGCTTCCATTTATGGGAGTACCGCCATGAATTGGTCTTTCACTCCGTTGGGTTCTTTCAGGAACGAAACCGTTCAGATTTCCAATGGATATCAAGTACTCGAGATCTATGGACAGCAGTATGCACTCCATGCAAATGATTATTTATCAGTACTGAGTCTTATCGTTCGTCAGCTGTCGAGTTTGACAGAAGGAACTTACAGTTGCAATGACGGTGTGGAATCTGCCTCGGCTCTGCTCCTGGTGATTCGTACGTCCTATAATTCGTTTTAATAATAATACTCTATTCTATCTTAGTGACGTTGCAGCGTCGTTTAAGATTATAAAGGTGTTAAAGAACACGTTTTTAATGAGTTCAAATTAACACGCCGAATATATTGCAACGTTTATCGAGGCAAAGATTTTATGATGATTCATTTACTTTGTTTAACTCCAGGTTGAAGAATCTGTCCGACCCTACACGTGTGTAAGCGTGCAACTACTGTGTGCACTGGTAGGCCTATATAATTATATTAACGAGGTGAATAATGAATACGCAATTGTATTATAATAACGGTTACAGATCATTTTAAAGAATTGATACCGCTAGGAACTATGCACTTTCCTAAACAGAAAACAAAGTGTTTATCATATTTTGTCTTATTAACTTAGTTAGATGATTTAAAAGATCTTTATTTTCAGGCATACTACAAGATAAAACCTTATATTTTTTTTACTGAAACCGGATATATTGCTATGATAGCTTTTCCGATCTCAATGGAGCCTTTGTTCGGTCCAATAGCGGGAGGAACGAACATCACGATAATTGTGGACTCAGAAACAATTGATTATATATCGAGAACCGTTCTTTCATCTACACCGAATTTCAATGGTGCTAGAAATGTCTATATCGGAAATGATTTGTCTGCCACATCCGTGTCCTTACCTTATTTCAGGTTAGAGGAATATGTTAACCTATGCAGACAAAATAATATCTAATATCTGAATTTTTGGCCCAAGGCAGAAGATGAGCGCTGAGAAAATAAAAAACAATATTTCAAATGGAGATATAAGTTCGATATTAATGGAATTTAATAGGGTGACTGTTTTTCTGTTGTCCAAAATCTTAAGTTAAAATTGTTCTCACTTCCTTAGCTATGCACACTGTATGATTATCTGAGGAGTAATTCTGCATAATGTTGTTCAAGCAAAAGCAGTAAAAGAAGGCTCATGTTGGCGCTTGTTATAATAAAAGTGAACTGTAGTCCGGTTTCAGCGTAGTTATTGCGTTGCAAACATTGATCATATCATATCATAACATAGATCATATCATATATGGTTATTTATTAAGCGCCGCTCACGGCATTGACTATTTAGGGGCGCCCCCCGGCGTGACAGGCCCAAGGGAAAAAGAAGGTTTCAGGCAGCGGAGAGAAGAGGGAGAGATCCCAAACATTGGATACTATGATATGCGATGTGATCAGACCTCATCTCATTTGATGCTGTATCAGTATAATCCTTTGATGTTATATAAAATCTGATCAAAACTGATGTATTGTGATATCCTATCTGTTTTTAACGAATACACAATGTAATGCGATAGACTTTATTGGTTTTTTAAATACTAAGAATATCACAATTTTTGTTTTCAATTCATTCAGGTCAACATTCAATCTTGTGGCTGTAACACCAAACACAACTGAATCGTCGATCGGACAATATCTGCCTATTATAATTGAATTCCTGAGAGTAACTGTTGTTCAGGAGTACACATTTCCCCCAGTCAATATAACTTTCAACAGAGCGTTCAGTTACCTGCCTAACCCAGAAATTACAGACATCTATCCAAACAGTTTCGTTGTAACGTACGTATGTTTTCTCGTGATACTATATTATAATAGGGTAACTTTGTCTTCATGCTGGAAAGGTAAGATAGATCCTATTATCAGATGGGGAAACTCTATGGGAAAACTACCTAAGGAAAGTGAACAGCAAGTTAGTGAGAAAGAAAAAAAGAATTTAATAATAAAATCCATAACTCTAATTTCAAAAATGTCAGCGAAATTATTAGAGTATAGGCAAACACTCATAAATAAACCAAAAGAACTCCAAAATACGAAATTCTCCCACATGCTTTTTCACCTCCCATGGGTATCTGATCTCGTGGTCAGCCCAGGACGATAAACCCGGGTGCGTAAGTAAGTGCAGTGGAAGATGGTACTAAGAATGCGGACTGTTCTCGAGAAGGCAAGGTGTGCTGGAGTTGAAGTGCGGGAGCGTGGCACCTGCATGTCTTCATGTGCTGCAGAGCGCAACGATCGTTGACCCAAGTTGACTTGAGACTAGAACTCATGATGTAATAATGTGTGCCGAGACAATGGTGATGGTAAGCTATTGATGAGCGTTGGATGAATAAATCGCGATTAGGAGTTCTATTGTTCTATACTGAATGCTGGTCAATTGGTATTATTGATACGACGCTCGCAGGTACAGAGAATATAAACTATGTTCATGCTGGAATGGGAAGCTGACAATGGAGGACCACGCTATATATGTCGACCTCTTGACGCTCACTCTTTTGGATCCGTCAATAAATAAGAGGAAAGGGTGAAACTGTCGCTGTGGTCGTGTTTTGAACTTCATTCTCAGCTTCACACTTCTGAATAGTTTCTCATGTAAATAAGTGCATTTTGCTACAGTGGTGGTACTCTCTTGGACGTATTCGGGCGTAGTCTGTCGTCTGTGGCTAAACCAGTCATCCAGCTAACGGTAGTAATAACTAGAGCAGCTGAAAATGACTCAATGTCAACTACATCAACTACATCAACTACATCGACGTCAAGGGTAATCGATGTTTCTGCTTATAAACTTTCTTTAAGCAATCTGCTACAAGTGAGTTAAGATATTTTTAGTACAATTTACGCATTTCATCCGATTTCGCTTAAACTGCAACAAATAATCAAATGTTAAGATCCATGAACTGTTATTACACGAGGGGTCAAATATTTTCATTTGGGCATTGCAAGATAACTCAAATGAGCATTCAGAAGAAAAATCCATAGCTACAAACCTCTTTTCTTAATTACACTTTCTAACGATGTCCTGTTGAACCCACATATTGATCTTAATTAAAATATTA
Source organism: Allolobophora icterica (assembly GCA_963556255.1). Lineage (NCBI taxonomy): Eukaryota > Metazoa > Annelida > Clitellata > Crassiclitellata > Lumbricidae > Allolobophora > Allolobophora icterica. The sequence continues at coordinate 9,510,406 of OY744610.1, forward strand.
TATTTGGTTAGGGATAAGATTGCATTATTTTGTGAGGATGTTATAACAGGGTATGGGGTAAATTATTCGATTAATTAATTGAACCTGCAATTTGAGGAATAATAACTTTTAGCAAGGGTTCGGAGTTATTTTTGAGATTCTGGACTAACATGAAACGATGTAGCGAAATGTGATTGGATGAGTTGAAATTCAACGATCGTTGAAAATTTTCGTCTGCTTATTGAAGTGATGTTTGCCGCCTCTACGTTTGAACACACGAAAGAAGTTAGTTGGGCGATGACTGTCTAAGGCAACGGATGTCTTACGGGGGCAGGTTCACTCTGCATTCCTGGTATCTCGATGAATACTTAAATTTTTTCGAAGGTACGATAAGCAGGATAAGGAATCGTGTAAGTGGGTGTCTGGAGATACACTCCGTCGATTTTATAAGTTGCGAGTGATTTGAACTTGGAGAGCAATACATCGACCAATGTCCTGGCATGGCGTAGTCCCATCGGTGAATCGAATGTCAAACTCCTGACTTTTAGTGAAGAACGTTTGTGAGTTTCTTGGAATGATTACTGTGAATCCTCGTCAAATTTTAGCTAGGATGAAATATAAAATCAACGAAAAGAAGACGAGGTCAACAGCACAGAAGATACTGTGCAAACCAAGGTAGAAGGTGACCAGTTATAACAGGGCGATACAAAACACAAGGGCGCCTGACTATAGATATTGAATCTCAAGTTTTTACTGTGGCTGTCTAGTTAGGCAAATAATAAAACACAAGATTGCAATTTATCTTAGATGTTGATTGTAAGTAAGGCGACTAGATCATTTAATGAATAACTTATGAGATAATTTCAATACTCAGATGACATGATATCCATTTGAACTTTGTCAGATTCTCGTTAAATATATTTCAAATGAAAAAAAGTTATCTCTATCTTAAAAGATTGTGTTCATTGATCTATGATCACTAGCTTTTGGCCTATATTCTTTGGTAGGTTTTGGGGCAGTCGATGAAATCAAAGTGAATTGAGTAATAAGAAACTCTAAGGTCTCAAGTGTATGGACCCGTTACATGCTCAGGCTTCTTAACTACTTAGAATTATATTCAATCATTCATCCTTCTGATCTTCTTCACAAAACTGCCAACTGTGAGGTAACATTCTAACCTTTGCATTGCAGGTATGTACAGTTCCACTTGGTAATGATACCTATATGCAGTGCCCATTCTCTCCTGTGAATCTCCCGGATGATTTTCTCGAGATCTTGAACTCATGGTACAACACAAGCACAAGCAGAGTAAAACGAAACGTTAAGACAAGTAATCATTTCACTGCAAATTCCCATCGTCATCTCTCTCGCTTGAAACGCGATACTAATACCCTAACAGTGACTGGACGAAATGGCGTCGATCGAGCTGACATTTATCTTGGATTCATTCTGGACGGATACAAGGAATACGAGAACATAAATGACGCTCTTCCAAACACAAAGCTATTCGTTTACTCAGCTCCTGAAATAACTTCCTCTGCACAGCTTCTTGAATTCGATCCGTCCGAAGAAGAATTGATTTACGTGAAGGTAGGTTGCGAAAGTTTCTTTCATTCTTTAAACACAGTGCGTATTGTGAACGTGAGTTCTCAAGGCATTGACGTTGATTCAGGTCGACTTTTTATGTTGATTAGTTTTAATTGGCATTAGAATGAGGGACGTTTGATTGTTGACAGTAGTAGTAGTAGTAGTAGTAGTAGTAGTAGTAGTAGTAGTAGTAGTAGTAGTAGTAGTAGTAGTAGTAGTAGTAGTAGTAGTAGTAGTAGTAGTAGTAGTAGTAGTAGTAGTAGTAGTAGTAGTAGTAGTAGTAGTAGTAGTAGTAGTAGTAGTAGTAGTAGTAGTAGTAGTAGTAGTAGTAGTAACAGTAATAGTAGTAGTAGCAGTTGCAGTTTAACGACACTGTGTGATAACGAAGATCATTAGCGTCGCCCTCCTCCTTTATCCAGGCTTGGGTACACAGGCTTGCCAGAGTACGAGCAGTGGCGGAGTTATTGTTGACAGCAGTGTAGCGAATATATATATATATATATATATATACATATATATACATATATATATACATATATATATATTGCAAGTACGTAGAAGTAAAAATGGCCACGTATTTCACGTTGATTACTGATTCAACACCAGATTCAGTTTTTTTAACTAAAATAATTAAATCAAATAACTTCACATTCCTTGAAAATAGCTTCTAAACCTACTCATAATTACAGTGACAGTGTCAATAAAACTCACAAAACGAGTTAAAGGTCAACTTCGTGGGTTTTTGCACAGCAGCACATTATAGGCCACACACCACCAGAGTCTCAGATCTCAGTCTACAGGTTCAAAGGGCCTCGAAAAAGTTTTGCGCCTAGGGCCCAGTTTTCTATAAACGCGCCTCTGCGTCTGCAGTATTGCAGTTGGACATCTTCTGACGTTGTTATTACCGTGCGGGAGTGTGTTTAACGCTATGTACCAAATGAACAAATAATCAGTGCTTTTTCAGCCGGAACGCGCCGGAACGACGTTCGGGCACCTTTTTCAGCTTCTTAAAACTAATTTATTTATTTTAATAATAAAAACAATAATTTAGTTATTTTAATTTAATTTTAGTGTTTTTGAACTGTTTTCAGTGTTTATTGACCCCTCCCAACCCCCAATCCCATTTTTCTCGTGATTTTAACCCGCCCATAATTGTTGCGTTCCGGAAACTATTGTTCCGTTCCGGAACCTTTTTTTTCTAGAAAAAAGCACTGCAAATAATACTAGGTTATAGTAATATAACACTGCCAGCCTTAAACTTGAAAACCAACTCCTACCGTCGTTCTACTGTTATGGTTATGGTTACTGTAATCTGAAATGTGTATATACCAATTGGCACATTTGGCATCATTTAAGCATACAAAACTTATAATATGCAGAAAGCAACATAAACGCTAATTTTTACACACTTAACATAACATAACATAACAAGGTTTTAAGTGGCTCAGAAGACTTTCATCTGTGTCAGAGCCACTCTCTCGAGCTTCTTCTCAATTGCACCTCGTTCTAGTATCCAAGTTTGTTGAGTTTCTTCTTAAATGCCATAACCGAGTCCGCAGTAGCAGTTCCCTCGTCCAACTTATTCCAATTGTTCACCAGTGTATTATAATTCCGTTAAACAAAATTTACTTAGAAGTAATTATATGGTAATAAACTATTTGTAACATGTACACAGAATTTGATGTTTGCATGTTTGTTAGGGGAGGTACATGTTGCGAGGCGTTCGCCTAAGAGATTATCTGGTCCACATTGGCGAGAAGATTTGTAACAACACCGACCTACAGGACAACCAGCTGAGCTGTCGACCACCAAAAGAAAAGCCATCGTCAACGTCGAACGATTCTTTGCTCTGTGGTGAACACCTGAACATTAGAGTATGAAAGGGTTGTAACTTATTTTATTCTATATAATAGTTTCCTTATATGCAAATGTGTCCGTCGTATGACGCTACGTCACAGACGGCTTCTGTTCTATTGTGAAACCGTTTGTGACGTCAGTACTGCCGTCATGACGACGGCGGTCTTGACGACGGCCTTGACGACGGCGATCAACGACCAACGATATACACTGCCGTCATAATTATGACGGGCAAATACACTAGTTAGTAAAGATACGCCAGTTATAGGCCTACTCGCGAGGTTCTTAACATGAGCAAATGGTCAAACAAATTTAGAGCGTGAAGCAAAATATTCACGTTAGTGTCTCAACTAAATGGTCCAGTCCAGAGGACCCATTTTGATTGTTATTGTTGAATGAGGCTGAAAACCGTGGTTATTTCTTCCATAATACAATTGAACTATACCATCACGCAAGTCCTTACGTGAAATTACCTTTTTCTATATGCCAAAATCGGTTACTGTATTGTATTGTATTGTATTCATGCATTTATAAAGCGCCTCTCGCAGGACAACCTAATCAGAGGCGCTCCCAGTGCGCAGAGCTCCGTGAGAAAAGAAGTCTTAAGACATCGAGAAGTAGCAGAAATTTCCCCAGTTAGAATCTGAGAACGAGTCTTAGGAGGAAGATCATTCCAAAGGGACGGGCCAGCAGATGCGTAGGCACGGTGTTGAGCCATAGAAGTCCGGGTCCGAGGGACCAAGAGGTTATAATAGATAAACGAACAAAGAGTACTGAGACGGTGTATTATTTATTAAATAGACGTTTTAATTTTCACCCAAAATATAATTAATAGTAATGTAACGTATTGACTTGTGTGATATCAATGTTATCTCTCTGCAACAGATAGGCATTAACAGATGAGTGAATTGAGTTAAGAGTCGTCTGAAAAATCAGTGTATTAAAATAATGTAGCCTACCGTACCTTATGTTGGGAAAGAGTCAACAGTACCGTCACTAACTACACTGTATATACAAAAGTATAGAGCCTAATATGGCTGACGTTTGACTAAATGAAGTTCCATTGCCTTATTTCAGATAACTCTTGGATACAAGCAATATCAATACGCCTGTCTTACGTACACAGATCGTTCAGCAACAAAGAAAGTCGCTCTCATTGTTGGACTAACCGTAGGATTGGGCGGATTTGCCATTTTGCTAACCATAATCATTGTTTGCATCGTCATATGCCGTAGAAAAAAAGTAAGTCAAGAGACTGACAGACACCCAAACTCTGGTGGGCAGGAAATGAGAAAGCCACATTTTAATAAAGCTGTGCAACCAGAATCAAACGAAGATAATGGACACCGTAGACAGCAATACGATGACTACTTACAACCAAATAATGGGATCCAGCTATCAAACGAAGATAATGGACACCGGAGACAACAATACGATGACTACTTGCAACCAAATAATGGGATCCAGCTATCAAACGAAGATAATGGACACCGGAGACAACAATACGATGACTACTTGCAACCAAATAATGGGATCCAGCTATCAAACGAAGATAATGGACACCGGAGACAACAATACGATGACTACTTGCAACCAAATAATGGGATCCAGCTATCAAACGAAGATAATGGACACCGGAGACAACAATACGAAGACTACTTACAACAAACTAATGAGATCCAGCTAAATGTCGGATATTTAACTTCTGACGCCTAGTTTGACCGGCGACACTTCTTCAGACGGAGTTTCAATTCCCTTGAAATTCAGCTAACGGAATTTGTACGATGCTGCCAATTATATATTATGCAGATGCTTAAGCACAATTTGCCATTATTGACTCGAATAGAAATTGTATGAAGATGCTTTTAAAACCAAGTCGAAGCGTTTATATTGGCATTACAGCCAATTTATCTGAGGTTTTGAGCGAATTGACGTAAATATTTTTGCAGTTTTAGATGAGTTTAGACACAATGATGTTTGTAATAGTCCCGACCAACTGCGGTGCGCATTAGGAAGGCTAATTTCAACTGCTAACATTAGCGGTAATAATGCAAGAAATGCAGTTCGATTGGATGCAGCAAATTATTCGAAGACCTTTTATGTATGCTTATGCTAGATTTATGTAATACGACGATTGTGTCTGATAAGCTCAGCTCCGTCTTTGCTGTAGCCTATGTCGCCAAGAAATACATGTTATCGCACCTGTATCGGTTATGCTGCGAGTGTCTTCAGAATTGTGTAGACGTCGATAATATTGACAGATTTCCTGATCTCAATCTGCTACATTTGTTTGACGTCAAAGACCTAAGGAAAGAATTCTTAAACTTATCTCAGACAAAGATGGTCCTATTATAACTGATAGCACGTTGAACAATCTCTCAAGTGCAGCCATGGAACTCATACTAGATTTCGAAACCAAACGGACGCGCCGATGTTCAATATTAAGAAAAAGAAACGAGTTTGCAGTTGAACGTTTTAGTCAAGTGAAACGATCGGGGACAATGAGTTTAACTGAAAAGCCGTTCACCTGTGAAACCAATTTCACCACAGATAAAGACATAATTTTGACGGAATTCTGGACATAATTTTGACGGAATTCTGTACTGAATTCTGTACGGAATGCTGTACGACATAATTCTGTACGGCGGAAAGATACTCCATATGAAGCCGAAATAGAGGTTTTCCGAGGGTGGAAGGTCGTTTAGACTGAGTTGTTTTTCGCAAAGTTGTGTATGCTTCCTTTAATTTCATGATTGTTTCAGTAAGGCTAAAACTCACTTTCAGAACTGTATATATCCTGGTCATGTTTTCACCCTGCAAAATTATCTGATGTATTGCGAGCCAAAGGCAAATTTTACGATAGTACAACGAGGTGACCATATGATAGACGCAGATAAACGATAATTCATAGCGAAGTCCGACTCATTAATGACATCCAAGTCTTTGTTTTTCTTCACTGCACTGTTAATTGGGTGAAGTTGATTTGACACGATTGCGCCAATGCTAATAACAGAAAAGGCGGAGAAAGCCATTGCACAATAACTTGTACATTATTTCACTCTATTATGTACTTCATTGCATGGGAGACAATGACTGCGTCAGACTTTCATTTATGCAAATTCATATTTTCGAACCATCCAACCAGTTGTCATTTACGTGATATGAAATCATATGTTTGGAGCGCTTCTAATAAATTTCTCTACCAGAGACGATAATTTTAAATAAATTCGTGATTACAATTACAACTGCAGCTAAGTCAAATATACTTTTCAATATTTACAGCTAAAATTCAAAAATAGAAATCACCTAGAAATAGTGCAGAAAGAACAGCTACCATGCGTACAACATTTGAATGGAATATTAGATGAGATAATTGACTCGTTTCGGGACATGGTAGCCGGTCTTCTTTACTCAGGATCCGTCTATCAATGCTTCCCATTCTTAAAATCTTCTGACTCCTACTGCACACAATACTTATTCATTCACATTCCCTAACGTAGTTCATATAGCTATAATTCTTTCTCTTTATAATTATCTCTCACACGGATTGAATTCATTGTATATTATAAGCAAATAGGCAATTTCTTAAACGATAGCAAATGACTGTAATTTATACGTCATCGTATAGCTAAGTTTCACTTTTTCACATTTTGTTAGGAGGTCATGTATATGAAGGAATTATTTCCAAAGTTAGGATTGTTACTATATATAAATTCGTGATTAGGAGGACAAATTGTTCTTGGCCATCGTTCTGCTGGTAAATAGTTGTAGGTGGTAAATAGCTATAGATGGTAAATAGTTGTAGTTGGTAAATACCTATAGGTGGTAAAAACATATAGATGGTAAATGGCTGTAGGCGGTAAATAACTATAGGTGGTCAATAGGTATAGGTGGTAATAGCTAAGGTAGTAAATAACCATAAGTGGTAAATAGCTATAGGTGGTAAATAGACTAAGGTGTTAAGTAGCTACAGATGGTAAATAGCTATAGGTGGTGAATAACTATAGGTGGTAAATACATGTAGCTAAGGTAGTAAATAGCCATAAGTGGTAAAAAGCTATCGGTGGTAAATAGCCTAAGATGATAAATAGCTATAGATCAGTGGTGCACAACGTCCGGCCCGCGGGCCAAATCCGGCCCGCGACGAGTCGTCGTGTGGCCCGCGATGACCAACAGGAAAAGCGACTAAGAGCCGACACTGACATTAAGCGTGTACAGTGACTTGCGCATTTTGATCATTGGAAAAACTACCCGTAGGCCTATTGTAGTAGTATAGAAGTCTACGAGTCTTCTCTGTACCTCTTTATGCTTACTTTTATACACTGTGTCCCAATTGAACTAATACCCTTTTTGTTTTGACAATAAATCTGTCAGTTCTCAAAATAATTAATTGAAATTTCTAGATTGAAAGTGGAATAAATTATCAACAGTTTCCGAAAATTTCATCAAATTCTATCAACAGCGTCCAAAGTTATGCACATTCAAATTTGGACAAATAAAATTAGAACTTTCCAACATGTAAAAATTCATTTCTAATTTTTGTTATTAAACTTTACAAATCGACAAAAACATATATACATCAACATTTAAAGTTAATCTGAGTCAAATGTTGTTCTTCAAAGTTGATGTTAAAAATGCCCGCCATTAGCTCGAATACATCTCTAAGGTGATCTCGCCATTCATTGATTGCACGATCAACAATTCCTGGCTCAAAATGGAAATTCCTAACAACTCGCTGTTTGAGATGATCAACGTTGCGTACGCGGGTTTAATAAACACGTTCTTGAAGGATGCTTCATATCTTCTAGTCGAGCGGATTGAGATCAGGGCTATTGGGGGCCAAACACTGGGTGAAATAAAATATGGAGTTTCTATTGACAGCAGATCCACAGTTTCTCTGGCTCGGTGAGCTGGAGCACTGTCCTGCAGGTATATGAAATTCCTTCAATTACCTTTCTGCTCCGTAATGTTTTTCTTGACTTAAAATTTTAATCAAACTCAAGTCATCTTTACTGAAAGCATTTTCTTTTTGCTTTAAGTCAAGGTATGCAGTTTGCAAAAAATTTGTCTTTTACATGTTGAAAGTTCGATTTTTTTTGTCCAACTTTGAATATTCATTACTTTGGATCCTATTGATAGAATTCAGTGAAATTTTCTAGAAATATTACCAATAATCCCTATTTCAATCTGTAAAATTTTTTTAAATTACTTTTAGAATGGACAGATTTAATACCAAAACAAGGGTATCCGTTCAATTGGGACACAGTGTATAAGTTTTACTGCGCACACCATCTTCGTAAGATTGGCATGAATTCATGTGGACTAAGCTGAGTCGTCTAACTTGTTTGACCCCTAGATGGTTTAAGAAATTGTTTAGTGGCCCTTGGCCGAAAAAGGTTGTGCACCACTGCTATAGATGGTATCCTTTCTTTTCGCCGATTTTGGCAGTGATGCGGGTCGAGATTTGAGTGGCGCTATATAAATGTTCAATTACAATTACAATTACAATAACAATGGTAGATATCTATAGCTGGTAAATTGCTGTAGGTGGCCAATATCTATAGGTGGTAAATATCTATAGGTGGTCAATAGCTATAGGTGATAAATAGCCTAAGCTGGTAAATAGCTATGGATGGTACAATAGCCATAGTTCGTAAATAGCCTAAAGTGGCAAATAGCCTAAGGTGGAAAATATCTATAGGTGGTAAATAGCTATTGGTGGTAAATAACCTAGGCTGGTAAATAGCTATGGATGGCACAATAGCCATAGATGGTACAATAGCTATAGTTTGTAAATAGCCTAAAGTGGTAAATACTAAATAGCTATAGGTGGTAAATAGCCTAAGGTGGTAAATATCTATAGGTGGTAAATAGCTATTGGTGGTAAATAGCCTAAGCTGGTAAATAGCAATGGATGGTACAATGGCTATAGTTTGTAAATAGCCTAAAGTGGTTAATAGCTATTGATGGTAAATTGCTATAGGTTATCTTACTTAAGCGAAACTTTGGTCACTCTCTTGTCTATCTTTTGTTCTGCAATACCCTGTTAATATTTTGTGTGAACTGTAATTTCTTTTTTCCACAGTTGTTGGGGTTCATTAAAGGGAGAATCATTGTATGTAGGTAAGTAAGTATTTCTGTACGTATGTAGGCTTGCATTTGTGTATGTATTTAAGAATGTATGTGTTTATGTATTGATGTAATGCAGGCCCATGAACAATCGTGACATTCAATTCAAGGTTTATCTGCGCTGAACAAAAGCTTCTTATATCGGTAGGCGTACACATAGAAAAGACTCGTCTGACGTTTGCTTAGATGAAAGCTGTTGACACCGAGAACTTCAGTCTTGTTTTAATTTGGCCGCATCACTTGGTGGTAAGGAGTTGTTGCACAAGAGGCCCGCATCGCAACGCGTCAACGAGCATGCATCAGCTTCTTCTTCTTCTTAGTTGCTGTTTAACGACGCTGTGCATATCGAAGATGATTAGCGTCGCCCTCCTCCTTTCTCCAGGCTTGGGACTGGCACTGTCAGAGTACGAACAGTGGCGGTAAATAACAGTGGCGCTCATCAGCTTGGCACAGCGGACTGTTTTATATCTCTGCAAAGGTTCAAACTGTTTACGGAGATCAGGTTACGTAGGTCTACGCTTAATGTGGCCATTATTTAACTGATTCAACGTGAGAATGTGCTTTGCGAACCTAGGTGGCGCATTTATGTTATAATATAAATAAAATAAAATTATATATAAATTTTCTATATAGCAAGAAGCCTATGCGTCGTCGGAGTTGCTATTTCTTTGGAGAAAAGTGAGACTGAAGACGTCGATGCCTTCGTTATTCTTCGGCTGTGTACAGGTGTGTCGTCTTTGGGCCACATGCAATGAATCGGTTGTGTCAGACACCGTGTTTAACCTTTGAATGCCTAGGCCTCGCGTATGATAAATATAACCTCCTCAGTCCTCAACTTCCTGCCCTTGCAGTAATATAGGTCGTTGTAGCCAACATAGAATTTATAGAGCGTCGAATATGTATAGTGTAGAAAAGCATTTCTATGTAGGCTTATTGCATTTTCTTACTCCATGAAATAATCATTGTAATCGTAATCTCGAAATTTCTACAGCGCCTATAAAAGCGAAGTCGCGGGAACCAGCCTATTCACAGGCGCTCAAATAAATCAGAATCGTTAGGCGGGGTGGGTGGGTGAAATCAGTTCCAGGTCAAGATCCAAAGGGTCAGTCAGGCAGACAGTCAGAGGGTGGTGCTTGGGGTCGAAACGGCGAGTGAGGTAAGGGGAAGAGGATGAATCAGGATAAGACTTGTGAAAGAGCAATGCTTTCAGTTTTGAATGGAAGACCTGGGGAGAAATAGCAAGAGGTGAGGTTTTGGTGAGTTCGTAGTATGGGTCTGATACATCTACAATGTTCAGAATGCCTCTGACACTTTCTTATGACCTACTACGATTCTGTTTCTCGAATTGTCTTTAACTCTTCTAACAGCCTTTATGTAAAGCTTGTTTCCTTGTTTCTTTTCCAACACAGGAATTCTACTTATAAGCAATTAATATACATTTTTTTGCTAAACACATGATTATTATATTGTAAGCATAGCCTAATTTTGCCGCATCATCTAAAATAAGAACCCATTAAAAAATTTGTTCATCTGCGTCCTTGGAACCTACAGTTCGAATGTTATCTTGTTATTTATCACGGGTCAATATCTGTGTGGGCTGGAGTTTGTCGAGTATTCGTTTAAAATGAGTTTTAAAAAGTAATTACCGTCAAATAGAGTGTTGCAACCCCATCACTTTAGCCTTTAGCCTATGACTCAAACAGAGAGTTCCATTCAGGGTTTGCAATAAAGCTCAGTGTGTCCATGCATGTCGGTATTTATATCAGGGTATTTAATATAGGGCGTCTTTAAGTAGGCTACTTCACAAACGGCGCAGTGAACCGTCATGAACATTGCTAAGACGCGTAGCGATATATCCGTGACCAACTGTTGGGCAGTAGTGTGTCGTATTTCAACCTTGGCAATGTTAGGCGTACAACCGCATACAATGGCCAGGCTATAATTCGTCTGACAGAAACGAGAGGGAAGCAGTGACTGTAGTGTACAGGCACCACAAAAGCAAGCGGCGTCCTTTGACTAGGCGCATAAACGAATAACTTAGTCATTTCTAAAACGACTTTGAAGGCGGGTATTAACTGTTAGTTTTAGAATTTAGAATTATGCATTGCGAACCAGGGGCGCCGGCAGCGTGACGCACTGGACGCACGTGCGTTCACTCTCCAAATCAAATCCACACAAGGATTAGGCATCACATCGATATTTTTTTTCGTCGTTCGTAAGTAGACGCATATACTCAATATCATTATAATGATGAAATAATCGACATCACTTCAACTTATAGCAAGTGTCGTAAAATTGGAGTTTAATTTTGGTGTACCATACAGTATGTATAACTAATATCATATGATATCATAATTATGCATATGTTATACTGTTATACTTTTATGAGTCTCTCTGAGTCATCTTCGTTGTATGACTACGAGTGGCAGACAGGGGACGACTGTGGATGGGAGGAGATGGGAGGGGTGTGCGTCCAATTTTTTAAGCCTGGCGGCGCCCCTGTTGCGAACCCACAATAATTAAGATAGCAGCAAATTGGTTTCACTTTTCATCAGTGTTTGTAAACCATCACGCACTGGTCAAGCCAGCTTCACTTAGGTCGTTTTAAAGTCGGTAGATCTATTAAGATACTTACGATGACTGTGTATGGCGAAGAGTGTTGTGTTCGTTGGAGAGAGATTATGAAGCAATGTCGTAATTTGATAACTCCGTATGCAGATATTTATCATGTTGTGCCTTATTGTTTTCTCCGACCTTACACTTTGTTGACGGGGCCAAATGTAGAATGAAATCTTGTTCTTTGCAAGATTTATATTTCAAGGTTTAATTCGACTTTCTGTGTTTTATTTGCACAGTTAAAAGACGGAATCGACGAAACCTGTCAGCAAAGGAACTGACTCAAGATCACCGGTGGCAACAACAGAGAAATGATTCTTAAAGTGGCTTTCAGTCTGCTAATGTTCTCTTTATTGGAACCGGGTAAGTAGTTCTAAGATGTTTCAATGGAAGTGAATAGTAACTATGATAGTCATTATATATAGAGCATCCTCCTATTCAGCCACCACGTAGGACTGCCTGACCTGCATTAGAGTCGGCTACGCAAATCTGTCAATAACGTATGTTGACTTCGAGAATGACATCGACTGTCGATGGAGGAATCTTCGTAGGTTAGGAACAGCGCCATCTCCAATTCATGGGCTTATTCTCATTCTTTCAAGCTGATGGTTGTATAGACAGGCACTGATGCTTTTGGTGTGAAAACAAAGGATCGGTGGTGCCCCATCACTTTATCCTGAAGTCCATGGTTCCTATAAGGGGATCTATTTAGGATTTACAACGAAGCTCACTATACCGTCATCGACATTACCAACACATTGGTCACATCATTCTGTGACTGAGTGCTCTATACAATTATCTAAAAGTTGAAAAGTGTGGGCCAAGCAACACCGGAGAGAAAGAGCATAGGAGACCTAATTAAAGCTTAAACGATTTCCAGTGTAATGAAGGTAGTGAACAGGGTAAGGTACTTTGAATTAGCATCAAACAAAGCGACTGGAGATCGAACATAATATTTTTATAAAGCATGTTAGAAATCAAAAAGAACATTATGATATAAATCTTTCAATGCAAGAGTTACAGATTTGCATAATGGTTTTCATGATAGTAGTTGTCTTATTGGTCGCTGTCAAAGCATTTTTAAAGAAATTAGGAAGGGCAGGATATCAGCATTTCAGATTAACTTTCATTAGTTGTAATACATGTTGCATTTCTCTTAAACCTCTTTAAATCTCTGTTACGTCATGTATTTGCATTAAGATTTGGTTAATAGGTCAACTCCAGATATGATTTAATCCTTGGTTTAAAGCTAGGCCGAAGAGAGGCATGGGCAAAGGTTCCACAGTGGAATCTAGCGTGTCATGCAGCAACTTAGCCATAGTAAATGTTAAACAATATAATTTGTAGCAGTCGCAGTTGTTATGGAAGAGGCCATGTCACTGACTCTTCATTGTAGGTGTTCATGGACAGTGTTCGATGCCACCAACGAATCTGGCTGTTTACGAGGAAACTGCGAATACGACAATGATGTGCAACAGTCCGACAAAGGTATCTTATGCTATTAAACCAACTACAGACGAACCAAACACTTATAAACTCACAAACTACGACGATATAGTTGCTCCCGCATACACGAACCTCTTTGGCGTCAGCTCGACTGGTCTGATCATAAAGATAGCTCAAGGGAATGCTGCAGTGCCTCCGATATCTACTGCCGGATTGTATATCATAACTCTCAATGGATCTACCACCAAGTTCGGCGCAAAGCTCGTCGTCGTTCGTAAGTAGACGCATATACTCAATATCATTATAATGATGAAATAATCGACATCACTTCAACTTATAGCAAGTGTCGTAAAATTGGAGAGAGGTTGGCGTGGTAGTAGGCCTACGTAGCGTCATCCACCACTCTTTTCACGCGCGAATCTTCCAAGCTAATAAAAACAGGTATTTCGTGGTAATCTGGAATGTATATATACAACGTCAGAATATATATATATATATACAACGTCAGATAAGGTGCCATGCTTTCCGCCACAAACTCCGCCAATGCTGTTTCTCTTCATTGATGAGTATCTATGCTGTTAACCCTCAAGTGACCAACTGGGGTCCTCAGGGACCCCAGCATAGTATCGCCTTGTGGTACTTTTTCGCTATGCAATATTTTGTCACGGCATTTTATGAATTTGTCACCTGGATATTTCTCACTGTTTGGGTCTAGTGGAATCCGGTTTTGCTTTTACGGTTATTTTTTAAATAAAAATTTTCCGGTGGGGTCCCACAGGACCCCAGCTTCAGCAATGCTGTTTTAGAGAACCGAACGCTACTTTATGAACGGATATTATGACAGCGAGAATTGGTCTGGAGCGATACACTGCAAAAGAAGCACTACTCTTCAAGACAGTGATGATAGAGAATACGAGAGCACTGATAATGACAACGTCTCAGGTTCGGAGAATGATGATCATGTATCCGAGAACTCTGAAAACAGCGATGTGGAAAGTGCAGACGACGAAGTCGACATAGATACGCGATGCTATCTGTTCAAGCCACCAGTAGTCAAAGCAGTATTTCAGTTAGAAAAAGGTGTCCTGGCCATGGGTTGCGTGGTAGACTAGTAAGAAGACAGCGTCAGGTCACCCGATGACTGCAAAAACGGCTTTTTGTGGGAAAGACAGCCACAAGCATCAGGAGATCTGAAGGAAGGTTCGGACCAATCCCTGATATCTATGGTGGAATCCAATACGAATATCTTCAAGATATCATTCGAACACCTGCTGGTGAAGCTGCCGCATCATGGTATGACAAGTTTTGATACGTACCAACTTTTCTTGACTCCGGAAATAATTGAGGGCATTGTCCTTCAGACGAACAGGAAGGCACATAGACGAATACGTGCCTGGAATGAACGAAGTCCTAAAAATCAACACGCTGAATGGAAACCTGTCAATGACAAGGAATCGTTGTATTCATTGGACTCTGCATATCCCATGACCAACTTATTCTTGTATTGTTTGTCATCTACATCCATGCTGCACCACGATGCCATCACTGATCCTCAGATGAACAACTAGTCATAAATAATCCTTCATTACAATGAAACCAGAAGCGGTGCTGACAATGCACACCACAAGAAGGAAAATCAACCGTTGGTCCCTATAGTGCTGTTTTTCAACATACTCGACATCTCTGGAATTGTTTCTTACATTGTTTGGCTGGGTTTGGTTTGGGCTATAATCCAGACTGGCAGATTTCGAAGACCTCACGTCGATGACGTTTGCCTTTTTCGACAGAGCTCGGATATGCCATGGTGGCACCTCACATGAAACAACAAACAATGACTCCTACAATCCAAGCACCAATCAGAGCTGTGATGAAGAACTGGTGTAGAAGTTCATCCCCGTCAACGACACTCAGCTTCAATCTCCAAAAGCTCGACGGCCAAGCATCAACGATGCTCACTGTGTCAAAGCGGTAACAAGAATGTACGTGAATGTACTTCATGCAACCGGCCAAATTTTATCTTGTCAGACAATTAGATGGTAAACAATACCCAGGTAAACAATGAGTAGTTAGAACTTGAACTTGTAGCGAAATAAAGTGAAGTTTCAACAAGAGCAGAAAGCACTGAACGTGTAAATGCCTATTGGGGTCCCACGGGACCCCAGTTGGTCATATTAAGGAGTAAAATATGTTGGTCGCATGAAGGTTAATCAAATGTTTAGACAGATGCACGACTCTACTACAACTGAAAATGTAAATCCAATATCAACTGTAGGGTTTCGCATTACTCAGAACGCAACCACTCCCATGATTGATGACATTGTTTTCTGTATCGGTAGTTTTCAATGATTTCCGTATTTTACTCTTTATGTATAAAATTCAAATATTTAATAGCGACCTTGCGGTCTGGTTAGCATTCTAAAATTAAGACACGAAGGAAGCAAGGTTATCATAGTATGGTGAACGAAACAAACCTGAGGTGTCTTAGTGGAACGGTATTTCGTATTTCTGAGATTCATCTGTGACATAATGAAACACCTTTAATATTTTTCTAAAAACTTTTTAGCAAGGAAACGTAGATTTCTCAGGTTGTCCTGAATTAAACGAGTGCATGCCACACGTCGTTAGCTTTCATCATCACTCTTTCTGGCTGATTGTATCTTCCACAGGCCAACCTCCAACGTGTAACTGCACAGCGATCAATTCAACAAACAAAAACATTAGCTGTAGCCTCACGTATGGCGACATCCTTATCCATCCGATTAATGCTAAGATGACCTGGACATCCAACGGAAATTTCTACAAAAACGATACTCCATCGAGAAGGACAGTTAGTCCGTATTACGTCTCAACATCAACCATCACAAGCAATGCCAGCGATCCAGCAACCTACCAATGCCTTGTAACATTTGCGAAGCCGACAAACATTCAGTACCCATGGATCGCAATAAATGCTCCAGCATTTTCCGCATCCTGTACAGTTGTACTTCACCTTGTATGGGACAAAAATAATCAGTCTAAATCTTCAATATCTGCATAAATTAATAAAAATTAAAGACTAGATTGACAAGTTATTTCCAAGGATGGAAAACATTAACAATTAATATTTTAGCAAAATGCTATGCACTTTGGAGTGGCATTTATTCTGGTTATCTCATCACTCCGTATGTTCATGAAATTTTCTTTTCATTGCACTTTATCACAGCTTAGAGGAGCTTAGGGTGCGATTCTAATTAGTGTTAGATCTAAGTGTTGAAGAGGCGCTATGAAATTCTGTGAACAATTACAATTACAATTACACCAAAATAAGAAATAGCTAACAGTAATTAGGCCTATAACAAGACGACTACAATGACGAGTTAACAACCCAAAGTAGGTCCTTAAGTCAGCTTTTATCGGTCCTAAAATTCAAACTCGCGAAATCTCGGGTAAGTTTAATACAACCACATTTTAAAATCTTCTTGCAAGGACAAACTTGTTTCGATGCCTTCATTGTTTGCGACGTAAACTACGACGAAATCAACGAAATCCACAACAACGATAACGAAAACAATTAAATTCCATGGAAGAAACGACCGACTCCTGCCGTAATCGATCCTCTACCACAAGAATCTCAGCCAAAACGACGGCCAGTCATTGCGGATACGACAACTGCTAAGATCCAGACAACTCCAAAGTCCGCAACGAAAATTGCTGAACCCTTCACAAGGAGATATCAGCCACCTATAACAACTTTTTGGCCACCGACAACTGCTTTTCAGACAAATGTAAGGCTACTGCTCGGCCACTTTAAACAACGATTCAGCTGTATATATGAAACTTCTATTCAGCCACCTACCAAAACGACTCAATGCGACAATTACATGGGGAATAGAGTAATGGTAACACTCATGGCCAGGAGAGCATTCAGATTCGCGGTTCGATACCCGTAACCCTCTCTAGGGCGGCGCCTGGCATGGCTGCCAAACCGTGTGTTTAGTTAAGATTTGATTGTACTGTCATGTTTCAATGTAATCTTACTGCGTTTGTCTGTTTGAAATAATAAAGAAGATTATTATAATTCACCTACAGTCAACATTGAATCGACAACTTATTACTATGACTCAATAAACCCAGTATCCAGCTTACCGACAATTTCGTCAGTCACCAATAACTTATTTTTTCAGTGTCCTATAAAATCGGCTCTGCCACTTACAGTTACTCCTCGCTCAATAATATCCAGGCCCACAGGCGCCGACTTCTTGGGGGCCTTGGGTGCCAATGCACCCAGAGAAAAAGTTAAGTGGGGGCCTGGCACCCAGAAGAATTCGGACCTTAAATACAATTTTTTTGGGTATTCCTAAAAAAAGGTAATCACATTTTTCGGGGGATGAATTCCTAAAAAGGGCGTCAAATGTTAGGAAAGAATTATCTTAAAATATGCACTGTCGCCAGGGTCACTAACGTCGACCACCTCCTTTTCCCATCTGATATCCACAGCTGTGAATTACTAACTGCGTTTGCTTCGTCTTCTTTCTCTCACCCAGGCATTTCTTCCACAGCTCGTACCGCAGGATAAAGCACATATTGGTCTTCAGGTCTGGAAACTCCGTCATAAAGCGGTGTGAACACTCGTCCTTGAACTTGCCGATAACCTTCTTTTGCCGCGGTTTAGCACAGGTGGTCCTTGGAGTAGTTGCCGGTGGCTCAGTAGTTGTATGTGCCTGAGTAATAGTCGTTGGTTGTCGAAAAGTAGTTGTTGGTAGTAGAGTAGCAGTTGTTAGTAGTTGGCTGTTGCTATAAAGGGACTGGCTAATAATTGTCGGTCAACGAGTTGTGGTTTTCAGTTGCCGAGTAGGCTTAGTAGCCGTAAGTTGTTGAGTAGTTGTCGATAGCTGAGAAGTAGTTGGTGCTAATAGATGAGTAGCAGTTAAAGGTGCACGAGTTGTTGCTAAAGGGGGTACAGTTATAATCTCGGTGGTCTGAGTTGTAGCTATCGTCACCGAAATGGTAGGGGTTGATTGAGCAGTAGTTGCAAGTGTTTGAGTCTTTGAGAGGCTGATTAATAATTATATGTGACCATAAAATAGTGTTGATGACGAATAGTTCTTGCTGGTGGCTGAGTAGCAGTTATCGGCAGTTTAGCAGTAGTTGTCTGTGGCTAAGAAGCAGGCCTGGGCATAGGCGCCGCCTTTTGCTTTTGTCTCTGGGTGCCAGTCAGGGGCGGATCCAGAAGGTTTATCAAAGTTTTAAAGGACCAACGAAACTTTTTTTAGGAAATCCTCTCCGAAAAAAACTGATGACCTTTTTTAGTCGTCCGGAAAAATTCAAATTTTAAATGGTGTTGCTAAACTGAAACTAGTAGGCCCTACTACTAAACGTTAGGCGAAATCATAAATACAGAAAAATATTTTACAGAAGAGCTTAATTTTGAGATAATCACCATTACGTTGAAGTTCGTTTAGCACTGAAACTGTTCAATAAATTTTATTAAGTCGTTGGTACCTCCTATATATGAAACATTAAACATTCCATGCGTAGCATCAGAGAACTAACTGATTGGTTAGTTCCTACCGGACGATGCCGTATCATGCCAAAGATAATAAGCGTCGCCCTCCTCCTTCATCTGGGATTGAGACTGGCACCACCAGATAATGGGTAGTGGCGCTGTCATGGAGTTTGCATTTGAGTATTTTAAAGGCTAGCAGTTTATACGGGCTAGAGATTTTAACGACATCTGGTGATAGTCAGAACCATTCCTACAGCACATAACGTCGCGTTAAACGCATGAAGCGCATTACATAGCAAGAGAAGAATGTTTTTTAAGGTGTCTCGACAGCCGATCACTTTTGTAGTAGTTTTCGGTTTTTAAACAACATCTTGTTGACTGCTGTGATCGTTACGAGCCAGGAAGCGATGTCAGACATTTTATGGATTAAATATGGTTCGGTAACGGTTCTGTATGGGAACATTATGGCAGGGTTAACGTCTACCTTAACTGTGTGAAACATTATGGCTTTACCGTCCTCATTAGATTTATTGGAAGTAATTCTTAAATTATATCATCATCATCATGACCATCCTCATTGCTGCGGATCGGAGACCAGAGCCAACGACGTCAGTTTTCTCCAACCCTCTCTGTCCCTTGCTCTCCTTACGCAATCCGCCAACTGCAGCCCCGTCCACTCCTCCACATCGTCCATCCAGCGTCTTCTCGGTCTTCCTCGAGCCCTTTTTCCATTCACATAAATTATATAGAAGTTGCAAAAATAGAAATTACTTATTATAGGAACCTCGGATTAAGATTACTAAAGGGATATGAAGCGGCAACGCGTCAGCCAATCAGAGCTCGTCTTTTCTGATTCATCGCAGGCGATGTCTGTGGCCATCTATTTTTAGAAAAGTGCCATCCGGGCTTTTTGGAGAGAGGCGACTTGGCTCAGAGCAGAAGTAAACACTCTCGAAATCGCTCTAGATTCTTTTAGCGATTTATTTATTAATAAGGACATAATTATGCGATTAAAGTAAATTACGGACAGTCTAAATAAATAAATAGTCTGAAACTAAGTAACAGACAGGATGCCAAAATCCTGCAGCTATTGATAAGTGTTTTTATTTAGTTAAGCCAGCTATAACCGACCCATGTTTGACTAGCCGGCGTTCACAAGGTCCCGGATGTGAGCCACACACATAGTCTAGATAAAAGATCCTATATTCATCGGCTTCATATCCCTTTAGTAATCTTAATCCCAGTAAGAACACTAAAAAATAATGGATACAAGACAACAATAAAGAGTAAATGAGTGGATCCAGAGTTAGACGAAATCATGTGGCAAAATATTAGTTGTATTATTAGTATTTTTAATTATCACGCATTTATTAAGTGTCAGCATCTAATGCCTAAGCATCAATCGATGGCATTGACCTTCAATTGTAAGTGAAGGTCAAGGTCCCTACACAGTAACCGTCTCAGCGGACGAGACTCGAACCCATACTCACCATGTTACAAGGCGAACGCTCTAACCAATGGGAATGAATCATGGACGTCAACGCATTCTGTCGTGCACCGTTTCTCATGCTATATATTGCATTGAATGAATGCTTTTAAAAGGTGTTTATAGAGCGCGCTCTCTCTCTCTCTCTCTCTCTCTCTCTCTCTCCTCTCTCTCTCTCTCTCTCTCTCTCTCTCTCTCTCTCTCTCTCTCTCTCTCTCTCTCTCTCTCTCTCTCTCTCTCTCTCTCTCTCTCTCTCTCTCTCTCTCTCTCTCTCTCTCTCTCTCTCTCTCTCTCTCTCTCTCTCTCTCTCTCTCTCTCTCTCTCTCTCTCTCTCTCTCTCTCTCTCTCTCTCTCTCTCTCTCTATCCAATGGGCCACCGTGTCCCTTGAACTCTAACCCTAGCAATTCATTGGCTGCCTATTTGCCAACGTTTTGAATTTATAATTTTTGAGTCTAAAGCAGACAGTTGGGAACTGTCTCTGACTACTTACGAGAACTCTGGTGCCGCATCACAGGTGTGTCTGGCCGCAAGTGATTCTTCATGCACCTTTGACAAGCATTTTGAAACTGTTCACAGTCGCCGGAGTTGGACTGGGAGCGCCTCTGACAAGGAATCTTTAAGAATCGTTACCTAAATTTAATGAATATAAGAATGACTCAACGAATAAAATGAATTGATAAAAAGAACCTTCTTTAATTGAAAATGACAAATATATAAATTGTCCGTTTGAATGGGCGCAAATTAGCATGACAAAGCTTCATTCCATGACGCTGAGCAATTGTTTATGCAATTGATGTGCATAATGACAAGCCAAAAGACGTCGCTAAACATTTGGAATAATAAAGAGTCAATCACTCCATGGTTTGTCGGCTCCTAGGTTTCACTGTTAAAAGAAAAAAGTTTTGAGGAAAGCAAAAAAAGACGAGGGGTTACTTATTAAAATTTAAGAGCGAGTAGAAACAGACAGTGTATTCCAGTGATTCAGTGAGAGAGACAAAGTGAAGCCAAAGATCGGGACTGCGCCATAGCTGTTCTAGTATGAGGAACTAGAAGATCCAGTCTGTTCGAGGAGCAAAGTAAGCTCTGGATTTTGTAACAAAAAGCTCTGGGAATATACCGGCATATTTCAAATTGTTTGTTAGAATATTAATTTCTTTCAAAATATCATTTCTTGCAGTGGGCAGGGCCGTTGACGTCAACCTTTTAGATATAGGCCTACAGGTCACTTTCAATAGTTCCTGTTTAACGACAGTACAGAGTTCATCAGCGTCGCCGTCATCCTTTATTCAGGGTTGGGACTGGCATTAGGCCTACCCGAAAAAATCACTTTTTAGGACTCGTACAATCGGAAAGTGAAGAGGAAGTAGCGACTGTACTAAAGTGAGGTTTACATAAGTCCGAGGTTAAAAAATATAATGGTGTCTCTAAGGCGGCGCCTTGTATGGCTGCCAAAACGTGTGTTTAATTAAGATCTTGATTGTACTGCCATGTTTCAATGTAATCTTACTGCGCATTTGTCAGTTTGAATTAATAAAAATTATTATCATTATTATTATTATTATTATTTTTATTATTATTATTATTATTATTATTATTATTATTATTATTATTATTATCATTATTATTTTATTGTTATTATCATTATTATTATTATTTTTTTTACACCCGAGGTAGTTCTGTTCCCTCGTGCTAAGAAACTATGTCCGAAGACTGTGCGGTGGGTGTCTGGAACGACTCACTCGACAAGATCATGCTGCTCAAAGGTTCCCATAAAAGCAACGGTGTTATTATTATTATTATTATTATTATTATTATTATTATTATTAGTAGTAGTAGTAGTAGTAGCAGCAGCAGCAGTAGTAGTAGCAATAGTAGTAGTAGTAGCAGTAGTAGTAGTAGTAGTAGTAGTAGTAGTAGTAGTAGTAGTAGTAGAAGTAGTAGTAGTAGTAGTAGTACTTAGTAGTAGTAGTAGTAGTAGTAGTAGTAGTAGTAGTAGTAGTAGTAGTAGTAGTAGTAGTAGTAGTAGTAGTAGTAGTAGTAGTAGTAGTAGTAGTAGTAGTAGTAGTAGTAGTAGTAGTAGTAGTAGTAGTAGTAGTAGTAGTAGTAGTAGTAGTAGTAGTAGTAGTAGTATCATTGTTACTAGTTCATTTATCAAACGCCACTGTCTAATGACCAAGTAGCAATCGATGGCCTACACTCCGCGATACGTATACAATCGGTTACCATGCCTCACTTTACGGAAAGTGAAAGAGTACTCATTGAGAGGTCAGATGATTGAGACAGTACTGTTATAGATTAGACTTTGGTTCCGATGTTTTATTAACATGCTTAAAAGAAAACTTCGTAACATCTGTCAACTGTTGTCAATTGTCATGATTGGTTCACTGTTGTTTGCTCTAATCATCATTTGTCGCCCGAGTTTGCATTGATTTGTAGGACCTGCGCAGCCAATCTTCAGTTACGCATAATTAGGAGGTCTTTCTCGTTTTTACAGTTAATTTTAGCTTGTTTGTCTCTGCAATTTGACCTAAATATATTATTAGTGGATTTGGACGGCAAAGGATCATCTCATTGACGCTTTCCCTTCGAGCCGCACGTTTTCAAATTTGCCTTGTTCGAGGAAGGCTAGCCCTTAACGCGATATGTGCCTGCTTAGGCCTAAGCTTCCTCTAATTGAGTCACTTTGAGCAAATATTTTGCACAGTAGCTTAGTGGCATTGACTGATGGCTGTGCTTCCGCTAAATAACTGACAAAATTTACATCCTGTAATGAACCAATAGTAATCCGTTAAAGCTGTATCCGGCAACGACTTGGCCTACCATTATATTAGTCGAGGCTAACGTTGTCAATTTCCTTTTAGGCGGGGAGTTCATACCCTGAACATCTGTGTATGACTTACCATAGAGTCTGCTGAGATAGCAAGAATTCTGAGTGAAACCAAGAAACTACAGAGCACAGTAGGAATAAATTTATTGTCTTGCGATGTCAAGCGTAGACAGACGAAATCGGTTCTTGTTTCCGCCAATCTTTCTGAATCGCAAATATCGGATCGGTTGAGTCCATAGTAACGTGATATTTAAATGTATTACTGCGGAAATATGCCACGCTAATGCTGTAGTTCGTATCTTCTCCGTCTTTGCAACTCTACAGTCCAAAGTCCGAAAATCTAAACTTAAAACAGCAAACAAGAGAAGACAGTATTATCCACGTTTCGAATAACTGGTAGGTTAAAATTAGTTCAAAAGGGCACATAATAATCATTATATAGTTCAATCCCCTCTGACTATTTAAAACATGACTTTAATCCTCGTGTATCGATTTCTAAAAAAACATTGTCCTCTTTAGAAATATTGAGACGAAAATTTTATTTCCAATAAAATCGATTTTTCATTTGTCCTGAGATTTCTAAGACGAGCCAGCATTAAACTGACTTTCACCAGATATGTGGAATACAAATGAATAAGCTTACATTAGATTAAGCTGTTTTCGTAGACTGTTACTAATCTGCTATTCTTTCGCAATCAAATACTGTATGTGTAGATCTAAACTTTTTTGAGTCGGATGACGAGCACTAGAAATGCATAGGGCCTACATAATTTCGATAGATGTTGGTGGAAGAAACTGTCATAATTGTGTGTAGTAAGCCTAGAGCAACGTCATAAACTGCCTCCCTGTACGACTATCTTTGTGCGAATCATGCCTAGTTTTATCAATTCGCATTGTTTGTTTTGAGAGGATTTTAGGAGAGCAGAGATTTCTGTTTCAGTAGCATTCTAGAAGAGATTAAAAGATGCAGCCGGTGGCGAAGTTGTGACAGTGTGGACATCTGAGGGGATAGAGTCAGTCTGCATGGAGGTGAGAGACGGAGGGAGTAGACCTCAATAGTGAAGAAGTGGCGAAGGAGTCGGCAATGGATGCACGTGCAATAGAGTCTGGGAGAGGGTGAGAGGAGCCACGGTGAAGAAAATTGTTTACGGTTTTCCATAGACTCCGAGGACTGGACGAATATGAATGAACAAGAGATGAGAGAAGATGACTGTAATGTCTACTAATCTCATTCAGGGCAGAAATTTGTTTCAAGATTTTGACTTCACTTGTGCCCCCATAGCCAACTCAACCATAATGAGTACACAAGATCGCACACTTTCTTTATGGAGATCAGGCAGCGAGCGAGAGGCCAGACCACCAATCCTCATAGGCCGAGGTTAAGAATAATGAAGACACAAACACTTCATAGCCACAGATGTCTCGGACTGCCTCAGGGCTAACTTGAAGGACTGCTCTGTTTCTTGACATCGATGCTTCTCAATATCCGCCTGAGTCGTATCCATAGTCGCTGTACATCCACACAAAGTCATATGTATACATGTACACATTTTGCGATTGTAATTGTAATCGAACACTTAGGCTATATAGCTCCACTCAAATCAGAGGCGCTTTCAACCCGCAGCAATGCTAGCACCGGCAAAAAGGAAAGTTTTCAGGCGTCTGCGGAACTGGAGAAGAGAGAGAGGGCAAAAAGCTTTTGGCGGAGGAACAAGGGGAGACAGTTCCAAGTAGAGGGGCTAACATAGGCGAAACTCCTGGATTGTGCCGTGGAAGCGCATACGAGGGACAACCAAATGTTGCTGTCTAAATTTCCAGTTTATTGCGTACTATCCATATATTCCACAAATACACATCTAGCTGGATAAAACTCCGAAAATGAAAGTATGGAATCGGGTGTTAATTTATAAAAATTATTTTGGTTTTAAATGCTCGTTATTTCTACTTTTACCTTAGTATGAGCTATGATTAGTTTCAATTTAGCATGGGATAAGCTTGCAGTTTGACAATGCAGTCTAAAGTCTAAACAGTGTAGCCTATCATGCAGTATGCATTTTCTGTGCAATGGATCATTGATTACGATTCGTCACACTATTTCAACGTTAATCTCATGTGATTGCATATGTGACGTATGAAGACGATATTCGTACTGTAAACAAGTGCCCCAACGTATGCATAGAGTGCAGAGTGCCAACCGATTAAAACTGTTTGAAACAGAAAATGACTGCCGACTGAGCACCGAGGCTGAGAAAATTAAGATGGAGACATGTGTGCGAAACATAACAACTGGACATGGCAACCAATTTCTCTTTAAATGCACTGCATCATTGTGAAGATGATTAGCGTAAACGTCCCTGTGAAAAGTAGAACACAGAACGGATTAAGCATGTATTAACTTTACTCAGACTCTTCACGTCATCTATATAATAAAGCGAGAATTCTGTGTGTGTGTCCCTCTGTCTGTCTGTTTGACCGGGCTTAACTTCTACAATTTTGCACCTTTTCACTCCAAACCTCACTGCTGTGTCGGCCTCGGCATCGGACACCCAGTGGAGGGGTTCGCTTACCCCCCTTTCACCGCTACCATGGTGAAAAACGGTCAAAACATCTCCCCAAGCGATAGGAAAATTACCGTCCTTCCAGTGACATTAGGCTTACTGCATTGGATGCAGTCCCTGCAGAGACATTAGGATTACTGCATTGGATGCATGCACGTGTAACAAACATCGAAGATAAATTTATTGTTGGTAAGTCAATTTGGGGGTGGTGGTGGTGGTGGGGGGGTGGTGGTGGTGCTGGGTGGGGGTCGTGGGTGGGGAGGCGGGTGGTGGGGGCGGTCGGTGGGGGGCGGGGGTGGTGGTGTGGGGGTGGGGGTGGTGGTAAGGGGGTTGGGGGTGGGATTGGGGGGTGGTGGTGGTGGTGGGGTGGGTGGGGGTGGTGGGGGGTGGGGGGTGGTGGTGGGGGTGCACGGGTGGTGGTGGTGGTGGTGGGGGTGGTGGGGGCGGGTTGGGGGTGGGGGGTGGGGGTGGTGGTGGGGGTAGTGGGTGGGGGGTGGTGGTAGGGGTAGTGGGTGGGGGGTGGTGGTAGGGGTGGTGGGTGGTGGTAGGGGTGGTGGGGGGTGGTGGTGGGAGGGTGGTGGGGGGGGGTAGTGGGTGGTACCGTGGTGGGTGGTGGGGAGTGGGGTGGGAGTGGGGGCGTGGTGGTGGTGGGGGTGCACGGGTGGTGGTGGTGGTGGTGGTGGGGGTGGAGGGTGGTGGGGGGCGGGTTGTGGATGGGGGTGGGGGTGGTGGGTGGGGTGGTGGTGGTGGGGGTGGGGGTGGTGGTGGTGGGGTGGTGGGGGTGCAGGGATTGAAACTTATAACCCCGGGCAACGCCGGGTAATCCAGCTAGTATACATATAAATATATATTGAAAGCGCCTCTGATTTCTTCACCGTGGCTCCGCTCACCCTCTCCCAGACTCTATTGCACGTGCATCCATTGCCGACTCCTTCGCCACTTCTTCACTATAGAGGTCTACTCCCTCCGTAATATTTAATATTTAAACTAATATTTAAACTAATATTTAAACTAAACTAATTCGTTATTATTCTGTTGTTGGTTGTAATAAAGATTTTTTGATTTTGATTTGATTTGATATATATATATATATATATATATATAATATTTGTCTGGAATTGGGTTTGCACTTGTTGCGTAGGGTTCTGATACTGTTATTCCAATCTTAAAACTGTTTAATTCGAGGCTGTGTCGGGAGAGCTCCTGATTAGATACCCTGAAGGGGAGCTATAAAAATTCTTGCAATCAATGAATTACCTGTAACAACGGCAACCGCAGAACGTACCTTTTCTAGCCCATGGAAATTTTTGAAACCTACTTATGCTCAAGATTGACCGTTGGCAATATTCAGGTATTGGTTATGGCTTACATCCACAAGATAGGACAATCAGTGTTGATGACGTTATTGATCGATTCGGAACAAAAAAGATCGACTGCTAAAGCTTTCTTGAACCAGAGAAACTAAAACTCAATTAACTGATGGAAAGGAACTTATAAATTCAGAATAGCAGTTGTTGTTGCTGCTTTTAGAGTATCCTGCAAGTAAATCTGCTTCACATTGTTAATATTTAGCCTAAGCCTCAAACTTAAAAAATCTGTGAATCTGATAAAATAAGAAAGTAGTATTGAGAAAGTTAGATAGAAAGTGCGTAGGCCTAGGCCTGTTGCGTTAGGCCCTCGACACAGCAGGCCTACTCACCCTGTGATAAAATTCTAGCTTAGTTCGTATGTCTTCATAAATGAATAGCAAATAGGTAATAAATAGTTAATAGCCTATAGTTAATAAAACTGTCGCATCTCGAGTAAGATAAACTGCAGAGAACTTGATTGTGGAGGATATTTGTCGCTAGTCCACAGAACATGACAAATTATGACAAATTGATTATGTATTAACAAATGTCATGTCATTTCGTCGCTCTGCGATGGTAGGCTACAGGAATGGATCAGCATTGCCCAACGTTATCTATCTCGTATTGAAACCATTAGGCTGGTCCCAGATAGTCCAATCCATCTTATAATGTTGTCAATCCAGGATATTCTTGGTCTATCGCGGTTGCGAACCCCTTCTACAAGACCCGTCATCAGGCTGCCTTCGATATTGTCCCTCGGCCGCCTCATGATGTATTCGAAGTACTGTACTTGTGGATTCCGACGTGGTTCAGCAGTTCAATTTTGGTCCTCGCCAGCGTGTATACTTTTTGTCCAGGGAATTCTTAGCAGTATTCTGACGCACTTGTTCTCGAAAGCTTGGAGCCTTGGATGCGTTTCGTTTCTCCTCTTCTTTCCTTAGCGTCCAGGCCGCACATCCGTATTTTGCTGTCGGCCATGCCTTCATCATCCGTAATTTGGTGTCATTATGTATTGACTTGTTCTTCCATATTTAACAATAGTTAATAAAACTCGCATCTCGAGTAAGATAAACTGCAGAGAACTCTATCGTGGAGAATATTTGCCTTTAGTCCACAGGACATGACAAATCATGAAAATTGATTATGTATCAACAAATACATTTTTACAGCGTTTCAGTTCAGCCTAAAAAGATTAGACAAGGGAACAGGCTAAGTGTTTAATGATCTGAGCCATAAAACAAACCAATTACTAAGTCTGTTGATCTGTTTTTAAAGTAGTGCATAAGTCATCTGCGTCATTTCTTGAAGCATCAGGCCTACTATGTTACGCTGTGAATCTGTTAAATAAGAAAGTACTGATTGTCTAAAATTCTATGCCTCTGCATGGAACTTGCCCTATAACTTTATAAGCCAATCTATGTACATAGGTTCTGTGAAGACTACTGCTTCGCATTACGCACCCCCTACGGTAAACGCCACTGATATATATATATATATCACCTTGTCACCTTGTGCTGTCAACTCTTGGAGCTCTAGCGATAGTCATGATGAACATTCTCCATTGCTTCCTCTTCAAAGTCAGGTCCCTTAGTTCTTCCAGGTTCATGCCAGTTACATCGTGAATCTCATCCATCCATTTCTTCCTTGGTCGGCCCCGTCTTTTTTCCCCTCACCGCAGGCCAACATCATTTCCTTTTCTAGCCCATCAGATCGCATAACATGACCAAAGAATCCTAGCTTCGATCGTGTCGCCTTTTGTTTTAACGTCTCTTCATTCTCAACACCAATCTCCAGTCGTATTGATTCGTTCGTCCTGTTCTCTGTCCATGATATTCTCAACATCTTTCTCCAAATCCACATTTCACATGCATTGATCTTTTTCTCCATGCTCTTTGTCATTGTCCACGACTCACAACCATACAGAACCGTTGGAAAGATTAGAGCTCTCACGAGCCTTTTTTTTGTATCTATGCTCACCTGCTTGTATCACAGCATACAGAAAATAAACATCGACCAATGCTATGATTTTGTACTCTGGAGAAATTTGAATAATTGCTACGCCTCCTGTCGTTGTTTATTCTCAGTTCTTGCTCGGCGACTTTGTTTTTTCAATGATGATGAGGAGGAGGAGGATAAAGACGAAGAAGATGATGATGACAATGACGCAATGATTATACCGGTGTGGGGTCCAACAAGCGATAGAATGTTTGGGAAGAAGAGAACGACGATAACAGTGACAGTGTATACCAGGCTGAAATAAAATGTCTCTTGTGTTTCTAGAGATTTAATAATAATAATAATTATTATTATTATATTCTTTATTATTTCAAACCGACAGACGCAGTAAGATTACATTGAAACATGAAAGCACAATCAATTTCTTGATTAAACACACGGTTTGGCAGCCATGCATTGCGCCGCCCTAGAGGGGGTTACGGGAGTCGATCCGCGTACCTTATGCTCTCCTGGCCATGAGTGTTACCTCTACTCTATCCCCCTCCGTAATTTCAAATCACCGCACAAGCAGGGTAGCTGGTGAAAGAAATCTTTTCAATTGTTTAAAAAGTGAAATTGTCCCTCAAAACTGGAAATGTGTGTTTGAAATTGCAGGCAGTAATAGTATAACTCGCTGACTTGTGTATCGCAGATCGCTCAGTTACAACCAGTGGTCGAATTGCTGATACGCAGGTAATGGAACTCCATTTTCTTTTAATCTCAAACCTAAGCCTATCTGGTAAATCTAGAACCTACATGTATACTCGTTATTCGCTATTCGGATAGACCATAGAATGTGTGAAACACGATACATTTACTTGGGTTGCGTGCGCATCAGCCTGTCTAATAGGCTATCAATAATCAAATCCTGATTGACTGTCGACGATTATTTTAATCAAAAACACGGTAACTTGTTTTTTCTCCATTTCCTTAAGGCTTTTCCAGAGCTCTGCACAAGGGTCATCATTCAGACACCAGAAGCCTATCTCCTCTTATCTCAGGATCAGATTTTGAGGCGCGAAGTACTTGTGAGTGAATGACTTGCTCAAGGTCCTCGCACGGTCTTCGTTCGTTACACAACAGGTTCAAACTCGCACTCGCAATAGTAACAGTAATCAAGTCTACAAATTTATGAAGAGCTACGTATAGTTAAACGTTGGGCATCAGCTTATTGACGAGCGTTCCTTGGTGGCATAGATGTCCAGCGGTAACAAGTGGGGATCCAAGTCCGGTTGTCACAAGGCCCGAGAGAGAAGAAGGCAGAGGAGCTGATAAGGCGGAATCCGCCAGGGACGAGAGAGATTTGAAAACGGAAGAACACCGGATCAGGGTAGAAATTCCTGAAGGGGAGAGACTTTAATCTGGTGTGGAAAACCTGAAGAAAATAGGCAGAGAAGCGTGAAATAGATGATGGTGGTCGAACGGCAATACTGAATCTGGGAATTTGAGGAATTCAGGAGGAAGATCGTTCCATGGTCAGTTGGTCACTGGTCAATGTGCTACAAGCCAAGCCTGAGCGCTCGACTACCGTGATGTTCCATGTTACGATCGACATTTAAAATGATCTTGTTAGAAGTAAACCATGTAACCATTTGTTATTTGGTGTTTCTCGACTAATTTGACTCTGCTGAAAACGAAAAGCATGGTTAGCAAACTGGATTTTTAGCGGTTGCATGGAAAAACAAGATGGCGGCCAAAATGGTGGCAAATATCTTCAAATGGCTATAAGAACTTAGGTAAAGTTAGATATGTGATGAAACATGATTTTAGAGTCTAAATTAACAAATTCTGGGTCAAGGAATGCGATGGAACTAAAGACACGTGTAACACTGCCAGAAAACAAAATGACGGTCAAAATGGAGGACAATCTGGAATAATGTTTTCTTGGTCAAGGAATTCATTCTCGGTCTTCTGCTGTTGAGCAGGTTTGTGACATGGACGACCTCAGACTTGTTCTCCCCTGACCACCTCCATCCTGTTCTGTCTTGCGCCTTCCTCACTTGATTTGTCCATATCATGTCTTAGGAAATAGCCGAGGTGGTTTCCCGTTGCCTTCCTCGCGGTTTGAGTAGTGGCCTTCTACGCCGCTCACGTTAGCCAGCTGTTTCAGGGTTCCTGCTGAGCCTTTCCACCTCGCGTAGCGCCCAAGGTGGTACTTCAGAAACCTTCACCACTGATGGCATAGCCTCAGCAGGCAATCCCCTACTGGGCCTACTCGGTTGTTACGCCCCCCCCACCACGGCGAGGTGTGAGACGGACTTTGGAGGGAGACGGACTTTGGGGGGGGAGACGGACTTTGGGGGAATACCAACGAAATAAAACTCAATATGTGCATGTAGCATTGACGTCATTGCAGTTTAACCGTCATTACTTACTTGAAATATTTAATAGCCTGTGATTGCAGTTTAACCATTATATACCGTACATTACGTATGCAACATTCATGTTTCAAGACTTGACTTTAACATAGACTACAGTGGCGTACGGACCTGAAATGCCGCCCGGGGTGAGGGCCCAAAATGCCGCCCTTGGTCACTTAATTTTCGACATGCTATTTTCTCTAATATATTACATGACGATCGTGTTACATATACAATTTTATTTGATACAGTTTATAACCTTTTCCTGTACAACCTTTTCTGGATTTGTCACTTTCACTGTATTTTGTAATTATCCTTTTTAGCTATATACTGACATCTATTTTATTAGATAATTAAACATTTGATTGCATTAAATCTATTTTATTAGATAATTAAACATTTTATTGCTTGAAATCTATTTTAATAGATAATAAAACATTTTAGGGTATGTTTTGAGGAAAATTTATCACTGTACAATGAGTGTACATGGCGAGCGGCGTCTGAGCGCATACGCATAAAAATCATAAATAATTATTGGGCCCTAATTACAATTCATTTCCCTCACAAACAGCGGCTAACAGCCTTTCATCATTGCACATTTAAAACAATTCCTGAAACATTTTATTGCTCTATTTTATTAGATAATAAAACATTTCTGGGCATGTTTTGAAGAAAATTTATCACTGCACATTGCGAGCGGCGCCTGAGCGCATAAAAATCATAAATAATTATTAATTACAATTCATTTTCCGCACAAACAGCGGTTAACAGCCTTTCATCATTGCACATTTAAAACAATTCCTCAAATATTTTATTGCTCGACTTCGACTGTCGCTGACTCGTGCGTATACAGTACAGTGTACATACATGTAGGCCTAGGGCCTATAGGGCCTACATATTAGGCCTGTGTTATAATTACCACTATTATCATTATGCTATTAACGTTATCTTGCGAGGTTTTTGTGCGCAGTAGGCCTAGAAGTTTAGGTTTTAATAACAATCAAATTAAACAATTAAACATTGTATTTTATTTACTGGATAATAGTATAATATGTTCATAGTTAGTAAGCATTGTAAAACAACTGCAGTCTGCAGCATTATTTCAAAAACGCAAAAGGAAAATGTAAATACCGAGTAACCGAAATTCGAAAATAACTGAATACTATCAGAATACTACTAAACTCTGTTGAAAGGATAAGTGGCAATTTCAAAACCAGACCAATTTTAAGATTAATTTTAAAAAGAGGACCAAACTAAGTGGTGAAAGGCTGTGGTAGTGATATTGATAGTTTGTGATTATATTTTATTCTAAGTTGTTAATTCGTTCAGATACCTATAGCCTACATATAGCGTATATAGGGCCTATATATTATGATTATGAAGAGCAGCATAGCAAAAATATGCTTCAAAGTAGACTGTTTAGCAGATAAATGCGATTCCGCCTCCTTTTCTGCAATTCTTTTTAGTGTTTAACGTATACCTCTAGGAGTGATGCCGCCCCTAACGATCAACGGAAGCGAAGCCGACTTGACCAAAGTGACGGATACTTTCTTTCCCTCCTTTTCTTTCTTTCTTTCTCCCCTAATTTTTCATTTTTTATCCAAAATTCATTTTTATATTATTCTTCAGCCCTATTTTGTCGCCCCTGCAAAAGTGCCGCCCGGGGCGACTCGCCCGCTCTGCCGCTGATAGACTAGAGCTATTTCAAGCATAATTCTGTTAGCAGTCTGTTGTGAACCATCTTGAATGAACTACTGGACCGTGTTTTCGATTAGCAACTTCATCAGGGCATTTCCTAGCAGATATAGCTTGACATATAGCGCCTCTGAGTAATAGTTGACTTCGAGAGGCGCTATAGAAATATCCGGAATAAATAAATAAATAAATAAAAATATAGGACCATTGTACAAAGACTTCTGAACGGTGCTTATATCGGCATTATCAAGACATGGAAGACTGTCAAGTGCAATTGCTGTAAAGTTCCTACTGGCATGCTTTCACATGCTTGCTTTGCTTTACCAATTGGACGAGACAACGCTTTAGGACCATGTGCTACACTATCGAGTTTCTCTAGGAGATGTCTCAAAAGCAATTAGTTTGCATGCAACAAACAAAAGAGCCACTGCACTGGTCTCATTGTCTCCACTTCGAGCAAGTGAATAACACCTCCTATGTTACCAGTATTCTAATTTGTGCCATTACACCCAGCAACAAGCAATCTGTTCATTGTAATTCCATTTCGGCGGAGTAGATCAGATATTCTTCTTGCTATTCTTTATGGGTCTTCAGCTGATGGAGTGAAATGACATGAATATTTCGAATTGCTGGATTCTCTCTCTCGGTTGCTCATTGTTTCGTCTTTCTGTTTCCGCTAGGCTCACACGCCTCTGAATAATTCGCACTGTGAGATGCGCCTCATAAATTCTCAGATACCATACCATTATATTTATTAAACAGACATTTTAACGCAGACAATTGGCATATCCTGAAAGGCGCGTGCAACGACCCTGAACGAAGTTCGAACGATAACAGCGCAATGGATGTATGTATGTGTGTATGCTAAAGTAAGAATAAATCATAGTAGCAAATTATTTAAACATTTGTTAAGAATGCGTTGATAGTTGAAACAGTGGGTCTTCTTTGTCTTGAAATTCAAAAGTAAGATCAAGTGTGCTATGTATTGCTCGCGTTTTACCCAGCAGAACCTATCACAGGCAGAAAACGGAAGGTGTTTATTTATCGTATTGGCTCTTTGCATGTCAAAGGCGTATTTGTTGGCGTACAAACGGCACAGCATTGAAGTACCGTACTTCACTTTTAATAGCCCTAATAAACAATGTCTATAATGTTTAGTACGAGCTTGGTATATGTTAATAATAGAAGTTCAATGCTTTAACATGCATCTATTCGTTGTTCTGGTTTTCAGTCTGGACAGGAAGAGAGTCAGGGTCGCTGACGGTACGTCATTTAGTGAGCAGGCCCAGCAAGCCAGAAGATTTTTCGTTAAAAGAGGTTGTTACAATCCAGACAAGGTATATTTCATTTACCCCCCTCCCCCAGAAACAATAAATGGTTACCTACAACTCGCAGAGATGGCCCCAACCGTTATTTCACAGCGCCTTGGGATTTAATTTTCAACAACACCCCTTTTAAATCTACTGTTTGGATAATCCAGGTAAAAAATATGATATCAGGGTAAAGGCGAAAAAAGTTTAACAGGATGTTTTGAGATTACTTCGCAGCATCTGGTTCATTTAGTTTGAGTGAGGCCTACTTGGGTGTGTAAGTGTATAATTATTTTATGAAAGGTTACTTATTAAGAGTGATGAATGAGAACCGTATTGATAGTTCTGAAAGTAGACTGTCTAGTGAACATTATAGTTGAAGTGTGAGTGATAAAAGATAATTATGAACACTTGATCTGGGTGGAAACTAGAATACAGTTCCTCCTACTCCTCCTGAAGAAGATGATGATGATGATGATATTGATGATGATGATGATGCTGATGATGCTGATAATGATGATGATGATGATGATGATGATGATGTTGATGATATTGATGATGATGATGATGATGATGATGATGATGATGATGATGATGATGATGATGATGATGATATTGATGATATTGATGATGATGATGATGATGATGATGATGCTGATGATGCTGATAATGATGATGATGATGATGATGATGATGATGATGATGATGATGATGATGATGATGATGATGATGATGATGATGATGATGATGATGATGATGATGATGATGATGTTGATGTTGATGACGATGATGATTTGATGATGATGATTTTGATGATGATGATGATGATGGTGATGATGATGGTGGTGGTGGTGATGGTGGTGGTGGTGGTGGTGGTGGTGGTGGTGGTGGTGGTGGTGGTGGTGATGGTGGTGATGGTGCTGGTGGTGAATTTTTAAAACGGAAATGTTTTTTATTTAGGATGACGAAATATGCGGATAAATTAAACGAATTAAACGAAGAAATGGCATCTGGATTCATTGTTAGCACATGTCAGTTGCTTCCAAAGACGACTGCTGTTGTCTGGGACCACATGCATAACTTACATGATCAAACAATGTACTCGATTTTGTGTGGCAGCGCTGCGGAGTTCTGTATACGACCGCTCAATAGATGCATTGACGACATGGATTACCTAGACACCCAAACGAGTGAGCTTGCATTTAGTAGCGATTTTCCAGAGTTGCCAAGTGACATGAGTGGCCTATCAGATACGATCAAGTGCTGGAAGATTAAATCATGCAATAGGTATCCGGGTTTTGTTCGAATTCAACGTATCGGGGAAATGAGCTATGATTGGAAGTATAAAAAATACGAATATAACCATACCGTTCGTACACAAATATATGGGACGTATGATATGGATGATATGGCAAGTATGTTTGCAAGGAACGCGGTGCCATTAATCGCTTCTGGTCCAGCTTTTAAATATCCACCACTTAGTAGCCACGAATTGGGATATGATCAAGTGAAAAGCCTCTGGTGCCCTGAATGGCCTAAAGAAGCCCAAGGTTGGCTTAAACGACCTAGGAATTCCCGATGGCCGACGTTCGATACAATCACCCAAGTTAAACAAAATGGTTGCCATGTTGTATACGCTCAACATCGTTCTTGTAGAGAGGATAAAAGAATATGGAGATTTTCATTTTCAGTCGCAGAAGTAATATTAATTCACAGTTGGTCTCAAACTCAACAGATTGTCTACCATTTGTTGAGATTCTTTTCCAAGAGAGAATTAATACAAAAGGATTGTCCAAAGGAGGATGAGGTTCTCTGTCCGTATCATTTAAAGACGCTGATGTTATGGGCTTGTGAAGAGATGTCGCAGGAATGGTGGAATTCCTCTTCTGTTATTACGATCTGCTGTGAGTTGTTGAAAAAGCTCCGTGAATGGCTAAATAGGAGACACATTCCGAACTATTTTATTCCTGAAGCAAATTTATTTCATGAGCCATCGAGCTCCGAAATGCTTGAGAAGACTGAAAAACGGCTAAGTGAATTCCTAAATTCTGGCATTCTCGGTAATTGGTTCGTGGAAAATTACATATGGTTGTACCTTTGGAAATATGTCGTGAATAAAAACGGATTTGAATTGATGCCACATTTTATGGACTACTTGCTGCCTCTGTTACAGTTACAGAAATTGTTTGAAATAAAATCAGTGGATTTCTGGTTGCTTCTCACATTCAATTTTTCTTATAAGAGGAGTAGCGGTACTTGTTCTGAAATACAATTCGGGTTAAGTTCTGGACTGCTCCAGAGCACGAAAATTAGAATATATGCAAACAGTGTTCCATCGAAAGGAAACATGTATTATTTTCCAAAAGTAGAGAATATTTTATGTTTCACGTACTATGACGTACTACTGTATATTTTGCATACCGTATATGGTTTAGACTGCGGAGACATTTCATGGGAGAGGAGTACCTTCGTTGAGTTTGTCAAAGCAATTTCAACTAAGCCTAAATTTATAAGATCCAAGTATCATAGCTTTCCGAAAACGAACACAACTCAAAGTAGTCGGTTTCAATTCCGGCGTGCTCAAGATCTCATGGAAAATTTAACTGGACTAAATAATCGCCCAGAATTTCAAGTAGTGTCTCTCTTGTCAAAGGAGTTTCTTAGAACAGCTCTAGAATATGTCGATTTTACATCCAACTGCATTGCTCCTGCAGCTTTGGCCTATCTGGCTGCTCTCCATTTTGCCACGTCAGAATACCAACCAGCAATACGCTTCTCTTTGGCAGTTCTCGTGGACCAGACTTCTCAAGAGGAAACAGAAACACTGAATGCAGGTTGTTTGTTGTTTATTGACGATGTCGCAAGAATCGTTGGATTGTGTGTGCTTCATAGAAAGATTACTGACAATAATCTTCATTATATCAACAGGCGGCTTTATCTGGATCTGCGTCTTTCAACAAAGGTGTTTGCTTATTATTTAACTGCATTATCTGCCGAAAGAATATCCAAACACTTGGGTTTGCATCATGCATTTCCAGATTCAGCATTTCCTCTGGACGAATATTTGATGGCTCTATTAAAACCCAAATGCAGTGTTTCCATGATATCAGGAACTCATTTCTATGCCGCCAGACAGATCATTTATTGCAGAACAGATTCATTTACAGAAACCGAAGGCACAAGCGTGGATTCTTTGATAGCTAAGACAACATTAATTAATATACTAATGCAAATTGCTTTGGAAAATATGACATCATTCTACAATGTGATTCGCAACGACTTTGGCATCGAGTGCAACATAGTCGACTGCTATCGTGCTTTGTACCTTTACAAGTGTCGCCAATTCGATGATGTGACGCATTTATGTGAGCGAATTCTTCATGAGCCTGATCTCCATAGCGATTTGAAAGATCTTTCATTAGCGAATATTTTGATAATACCGCCGCTTCAATGTTTTTTTGATGGAGACGTACAGTCGCTGCTTGGTTTTCATACACTCTTTTATTATTTATCAACTCTTAAGTTAAGGAAATCTGAGTTACCTGAGGAGCCAACATTTGAACACTATTTTGCTCGAATGACTAGACTCTATGATTTT
This sequence comes from Allolobophora icterica, assembly GCA_963556255.1. Lineage (NCBI taxonomy): Eukaryota > Metazoa > Annelida > Clitellata > Crassiclitellata > Lumbricidae > Allolobophora > Allolobophora icterica. The sequence goes on from OY744610.1 coordinate 9,548,684, forward strand.
CTTAAATATGGCTACTCCATTAAATGTCACTATTTTCTTGGAAGACATTTTCTTGCAAGATATTTGAAACTCAAATGTTGTATCGACGAGAATATGCCGTACAAAGAATCAATGACTGAATTTGCTGCGCAGAAAACTTATCTTCCGTTTGAACACATCATTCGCAGATTTCTACTAACGAAGCTTCGTATTGTTGAAAACTAAATCAAAAGGTTTTTTTATCGTATCAGTCACAAAATTCTGCTCTCCTGCGAAAATGATTGTACGTGATAATTATGTGATCCCGAAGAGTGAATCTTGCTTCTGATGTAGACCAAGCTATCGAGTGCTATCAATGGAATGCCAATAAGGGCTAGAAGGGTTTTGCCGTTTTAGTATGGAGACTTAGGCGATTGAAAACTTGGCAGATAGGATCTGCAGACCCAAACCGTAAATCAGTTTCCTTGTAGTGAACAGAAGACCGATGCCGTATTCCTGCACTTCACCACAAGGAGATAAGCATTGGAGCGGTAGAAGTCAGCGATATGGCCCAACCGTATTTACAACTGTCTCCATCGAAGGTGTCCGCGTTACTCGAGGTGAGAATTGCCTGTTCCTATGGCAGGTATAAGTGTCTTCCTCCTCACTGGCTTCTTCTTTACCATCTGCTCCACAGGTCTACGTATGGCCTGTAGGTATCTGGTGCCTGTCTTACGGATTTATTTTCTGGATATTGAACTGATTACGGCTTGGTTTTGGTGTGCCATCGTTTTATGCCTTGTGCAATAGACTTCGGCGCAATACAAGTTACTAATTAAACAATAACTGAAATCTGGGTATAAGAGGAAAAGTTCCACCAAGAGCGCAGTTATTATTAACCGAAAACCAATATCGTGGCGAGAATTACTTTCACTCAGGAAAATGCTTTTGACCATCGCAACCTTTTAAACTCATTAATATAGCGACAAAACACATTTATGCCAATAGCGGAAATTGTAATTGTATTTTTGTAATTGTAATCGAAAATTGATATAGCGCCACTCAAAATCAAAGACGCTCCAGACCCGAGTCAGTGTTTTCACTGACAAAGAGATATGTTTTCAGAGGCTTGCGGAATTGAACAGGAGAGAGACAGAGGAGGTCAAGCCTAAGGGGCGGAGCCAGAAGGTTTATGGAGGGGGGAAACACATACATACATATATAGAAGCATACATACATACATACATATATATGTATACATGTACATACATACATACATGTAATACATACACAATTACGTTCCTACATATATATTTACATGCATACATACATATTAACATGCATATATATATACATAGATAGATGCATACATACACATATGCATACATACATACATACATGCCTGCATACATACACACATGCATACATAATTATTTACATACATACATGTATACGTACATGCATACATGAACATATACATGCATACATGCCGTTACAACGCGTGTGCCACTTTGTTTTTAAAGCATTTTTCGTGCACCAAAAAGTCCAAAAACTGTTGAGCGTGAAAAAAATTAATTAGCTGACCTCTTTTTTGACCAGATCAGTCCAGAAATGCTTCGCCACCTGTCAAACAAGATCTGCATACATACATGTACACACACATATATATAATTAGCAAGGTATGTGACACTGTTAATCATTATAAACTGTATGTGAGCCTCCTAAGGTTAGGTTGCCCAGTGTGGGTGGTCAATGTCCTGGTAGATTGGTATAGTGAACTAGCCGTGGCAGTACGTTGGAATGCTAGTATGTCTGTCATTTGCAGTGAAGAGCAATGTACGGCAGGGGAGTTCCCTATCGCCTTCATTGTTTAATGTTTTTGTTAATAAGTTTATATTGGAGTCGAGAGCAACTGGTGTAGGCTGTTGCATTAACAAGTCCTGGTTGGGATGCATCACGTATGCAGATGATATTATTTTGCTATCCGCATCGGTAGCTGGGCTTCAAGTCTTACTAGATAAATGTGGTGCTGTCAGTAGCCAGCTAGGTCTAACATTTAACTGTAATAAATCTTGGTGCATAGCATTCGGCCCTCGATGCAAGGCCTCCCTGCCTGAAATGTTTCTATGTAACAAAAATGTGTCATGGACCGAGCATGTGAAATATTTAGGAGATATTTTTGTGCTGGTTGTATATTGAGTTGCGATGTGGAGAGTATAATGCGCAAATTTTATGCAGCTAACAATAATATTTTCAATAACTCCTCAGGTTTGTCGGAGCTAATGCAGTTTCACAAGCAGCAGACTTATAGCTTCCCAGTAAGATATGGCTCAGTGGCAGTGAGGTTTTCGCAATCTCAGCTGAGTAAACTAAACGCTTGCTGGAACAATGTTTACCGTAAACTGTTTGGTTTCCATAAATGAGAATCAGTTCGTGAATGTATTTTTTAGGTCTAGGCAGTTTGGACTTTAAATCTATGAGTGTTATCGCCATGTTTAAACTGCTTAAAAAATGCCAGCTGTTGGTAATAGTACACACAACATACTGTCGTTGACATTCAGTTATGGACATGAATTTAATTATCTAGTTAATGGCCTTGGTGTGTCTGTAAAGGACAACATGTCTTATGTCAAGTCGAAGGTCTATAACGCTTATGCCTCCGGGGGAGCGTTAGCTTCAGTTGGCGGTTTTGTATTCTGTGTTTTTTTTTATTTTGAATTATTGTTTTTCGTTTTGCGATATTGTGTAATCTTCGTGTTTCTGCTTTGAGCAAAATAAAGTATTATAATTGCATGCATACATGCATAATTAAATACTAATATGTGACGCCAGGGGTCAAAACCCGTCACATGTCGGTTTTTGACCTTTTTATTTAGTCATATTCTGCAATTAAACTGCTTCAGAATACTTTTTACAGAATGAAAATATCTTTTTGCTAACTGAAGTTATGCTCTTTTGATTTTTTCATTAATATATAGTGAGAAAATCGAATAAAAAATTTCGGAATATTCGTGTCATCAAAGTCCTCAGCAACCATTACTTGATTGTACTACAATTTTGCTGGGCAATAAAGGGCTATATTCTGTAACGAATAAAACAAACGGCATCAAAATCGGATTACTACATTTGAAATTATGGCAAATTCATAGGCAACTGGTGAATTGAAGAATTTTCTATATATTTGACCCCTCTCGCCTATTTCGGCTTCTAGCTCAATATCTAGGAAGCGACAAGCGACGGGTTTTGAGCCCTGGCGTCACATATATCAAATTGTCCAGTTTTATTTAATCATAGTACGGCATCGTTGGCGGTAATATCGGTTATTTGTGACGATGTCTATGTACTACAAATTCAAGGGAAAAGTTATTACAAGTGAACACATTAAGGATACAAAAGATAAAAAAAATGCTACTTGTATTGCATCCTGGCAAGGAAGCATTTCCGAGACAAGTTATCATTATGAGGTAGCTCTCAGTTATGAGACTGTGGGCGCAAATAGTAGCGAGTGTGCTTAATAGGCGGCAGCATTGGATGTAATACATGGATTGTACAAATTATTAGCAAAGAGACTAGCGTCAGCATTGCTACTGAGAGCCTCAAATGAGGACGATGAAGGTAAGTAGCCCTGGCGCACCAGCCTCCGGACTCTATCCTCCAGGGCCTCCCGCTCCTGCCACTCGCAAAACTCCACCACACGGGCGAGTAATAAAGCATCCTACCAACTGTAGTGGCAAGTACCACATCAAACAAACAGTCCCCCCGAGAGCCCATGCGCTCTTAAAACCCGAAGTGCTTAGTGACTCTCTTGTCTTAATGGTCATTGGTCAGGTGTTTGATATGATTCGAAAACCCAAATTTTTCATTAGGGTCGACACCCAAAATATTAAGTGTGTGCACCCTGGCGATACCATTTAAAATGGGAGGTGGAGGCTCCCTGATGGCTCCCCGATGGTGCGTGAATATTATTTTATTGCACTTACTCATGTTAAGATTTAGGTTACAGCAGCGTGTCCATTTAGTAATGTACTCAAGTTCCATCTCAGTTAGATGCGGGGAGTGCAAGGTAACAGTCAACAGCATATTTAAAGATGCGGTTGCATTTGTTAATTCGTTTGAACCAGAGATAGTGACTACAAAACCATGGGGCAAAATCAATATATCTTCAAATCCAGTGTTCGTGAGTAAAGTGGTGCTTTGTATTTAGCTTTATTAAAACGCTTTAGAAATTTGTAATTTACGATTACGACTTCTTGCAAGTATGCCCATAAAAATTCGTCCATATTCTCATATGGGCCATCATGGGTCCCACGTGGAAATATGGGCAAGCCTACAGGATTTTGCTACTCTTCAAAAATGGTAATCTGCCCCTTCGCAAAAGTACTGCGTGCGCCATTACCGTCAGTTAGCGAATTCTCCTTTCTCTCCCTCCGTCCATTCTTAACCTCTTTAATTCCCCTCTCATCTTTCACCCCCATTTATCAATCGTCCATCTCTGCCCCAACCACTCTAATTCGAGCCATGGACTCATTATTGTCCGTCAGTGTTTAATATAACACCCCCCCCTCTTCTCGGGGCGGGGAACAAGGTTTTCGGGGGGGGAGGGCAACGAGACGAGTGTCCGAAGGGCGGTAGTCATTCGTCTCTTTTCTCACTTTTTCTTACGATTTTTCGGCACAACATACAACATTCTGCTTACCTTTTTTTTACAAATTCGTCTCTGAACTATGTGATGACCTTTTTCAGGAATTGGTCTTTAAAAAATGTATGACTCTTTTTTCTCTGGGGGGACATGAATCCTGGGGGGGAACTTCCCCCCCCCCAAAGACGTCGAGATTAAACACTGATTGTCCGTCCTTTTTTTACAATACCATACTTTAAATTGTCTCACTTGTCAGTGGGATTCATTTTAAGTTTTCGACTTTTATATTGACCAGCAAGCTTCCGTTAATGCTGAGCTATGTTGAAGGACCAAGTGACCAATCTATGACAGTCGTACTATAATCAGTTGCCAGCAACGACGAAACCGATTGAAGCTAATTATACTTAAAGCGAAAAAGAGCCAGGTGCAAGCCTTCATTAAGCAGTTGTCTTCACTGCTTTGTGGAGTCTGAAACAGCCTCTAGTTTGGTGTTTAGAAAAGGCTCTTGAAGAAATATCAGAGTGTGCCGACTGCAGTAGCCATATTCATATATGGCGCACGAAAATTCGATCACATTACACCTGTGCTCAGAAGTACTGGCTGTCTGTCAGCAAGGAAGGAGATCGTCTTTAAGTTGGTCTCGCTGGTTCATAAGTATCTGCTTGGGACATGCACCCCGTACCTGGCGGATGATTTTGGTGGCATCATCTGTGGCGGTTTCAGCTGCGTGCTGCCGCGAGTTACTATGTAGTATGGAGGGGGAGACCTGCGGGTCGAGTTCATGGAAGATAACCGTATACGACCCAACGGTATAGAACACTCTGATGGTTGTTGCTCGTTGGGGATCCAGAGATATCGCTGGTTGTTGAAATGTGCTGAAGGTGCTTCCGCTTATGTCATATTATTAGCAGCTGCTTAATTGCATTTGCGGTGGATTTAGTTACATTATTTTTCACGTTATAAATTGACTTTAAATGATATTAATAATAATAATGATCAACATTCCATTTACCAGGAAGCCAGTGAAGTTCAAGAAGGCGATCCACTGCAGTAATTAAGTGAATGTTGCATTATGATTTGATATTGTACTGAAACATAATTCTCGTTCGGGTTCGGTCATAAAACACTCTGCTCTCTTACAGACTGTCAGCAGATGGTGGATGTGGTGGTAAAACAGAAATATAGATGGTGGATGTGGTGGTAAAACAGAAATATAGATGGTGGATGTGGTGGTAAAACAGAAATATAGATGGTGGATGTGGTGATAGAACAGAAATTAGGTAATGCTAAAGCCTCTTTACGCTAATGTAATTTTCTACCTAACAAACACATCTGTGTATGTATCAGGGTAGCATTTCAAAAGAAAAATGCAGGAAATAAAGAGAAAGAAATTGTATTTTAATCACTTGAATTGTTTAATCGAATTATAAAAGTATATCTGAAAGAATTTTCTCAACACAGTTGTTTTCAATTACATGTAGCAGTTGCTACGATAATACAGTAACTACACGAGATGTTGACACCATATAATTGAAATTGTCCCCATCGTTACCTTTCTTTAGAGTAATTTTATTCTTCACTGAAACGGAAGATGGTTAGGACGCTGGTGCCAGGATCAAGAGTACAACTACTCACTACCTCATTCCTCGCGCTATTGTAGTGCAAACTATAGAAAATATTTGAGTCATCCTTATTCGGCTGCGGACCAGAAAAATCCAAGAGATTCAACTCAGAATCTAACAGCTCGATTCCCTTTTGCGGATTATTTATCAGAATTCTTCCAGAAGTATCGACAAAATTCACACCAGTTGTTCTTCCACTAAGTGATGATTTGTATTGCCTTTCAATATTCCCATCCGTATCGATCTCCGTTAATATCGTGCGAGAATAATCGCCAACCGATACTAATACCAGGTTTCCATTTGACTTTTGAAGTACGCTATCAACACATGTAAACCCATCGATATCTCGAGACAACTTTACTTCGTGAAGCAAGGAACCATTCGGACTATATATTCGTACTGCGTCAGAATCTTTGATTATTAGGCTGCCGTTAGCGGATACGGACATAGAAGAAATTGAAAACATCAGATCACTAATCAATGTTTCGACGTTAAACTGATGCTCTCCATCTCTCGTAATGCGAAAGACTGAAGAGTAGAAAGTTTCCCTGTTCTGCTCCAGTATATATACAGGCAGTTTGACACATTGCAAGCTGCTACGAACCCAGGACGTATTCCTGGTAGTACGATGATACCTTTCACCTCTGCCATATTGTTGCGGTCGTAAACTCTAATATCGAAATACATAGACTTGTTTTGAGGACTTTGTAAGCAGAATAAGACTATGTCATCTTTGATTGTAGTAACGTCGACGATGGAACAGTTGATCGTTGATTGATGCAAAATTTCCAGACGAATCGTCTCCTGAGCTAAAATCATTAACTACGTTGCATAAATTGCGCAACGAAATGACATGAGTCAAAAATATGCTGGCTAGGTGACGTAGGCCTACATTTTTCAAACACACATGCACTTAGGAAACTGATTGTTATATACTCTACTTAAAAATTAGGTAAACTAATTTTATGACGTAAAACAACCTGTAACGCGAATACGGAAACATATTCACTAATACACTAATATAAAGTGGAGACATAACGCAGAAATTAATTACTGGATGTGTAAATAGATCAAAGCAAAATCAGACTCGACAACAGTTCATGAAATCTAATATTTTCCAATTACTCTTTAACTCATTTACCAAGAAAAGATTGGACGGTCGCTTCAAGTGATATCGCAATAATAGATCGTGATGTGCTAGAGGACCAACGCTTAAGGCAAACCTAAATTAGACAACCCTTAAAAGATAGAAATAAGTTTAATAACATTATAGCATTAGTCGACAGAAAAAAGACTACCCTATTACACGAACACTATTACAGCGCTCGCGAATCAGCTGTTGCTTTGCGCTAAGATTTAGAGTAGCCTAAGATTTAGAGTAGCCTATAGCGATTTAGAAGTTTGGAGTTTACGATTACGATTACAATGACAACGTTGCATTGATAACAGCTTTCCGTAAACAATTGCATAAAATGATGATGAAGATGATGACGACAAAATAGGAGATGGTGGTGGTGGTATAACCACATATTATTAAGTTAAACAGATCTGTTTTCTTTCGAACAGTAAGCATAGTAATAAATATGACTGACTTACACATCATCCATAATTTCAATTTATGGTGTAATTATTCCTTTGCACAAACTAGAGCTAACACGTATATTTCATGAACTAACCAATGCCATCTAGAGCTCTGTGAAGTTCATTTCGGAAGAAGTTGGTCGTAAGGATGCTGCTCCATTGCGAACAGACAGTTCTAAGTCTGCTTATCACAAGATCAGCCTTTTCCTTCCACACACTTTTGGCCAGCTTCATACCCGTCACTTCCATAGCTACGGCTTTAACGAGGATGCACTCAAGCATCTCGATCGGGAGATCATGCAGCTATAGATAACGTTTATATACATCATAATCTTTAGAACGCGTCAATGGAAAGAAAATTTAGCCGAGGAATTCAAATAAAAGGTCAAGATCAAATAAAAATATAAGGAACTGGACGCAATGTTGTTATACCTGTGTTTTCGGTTTAATATTGTTTGGTATTAATAAAAAGCATAACATTTCCTCTTTTTTCTTCTGATATTTAAGTTCTTATTAATATTTTTCAATAATTTCTTTTCAAACCAATTTTGATAAAATTCCTTCGAAATCTGTTCTTGGCTGCTACAAGATGCAAGAGTTAGCGAGAATGCAGATTTCGTTCAGCGATTACACGGCAGTAGGCCTAATTAATTGGCAGTTAAGGAATATAACGAGGAGTCACTAAATTCCCGCATTAATCAGTTATCCCTAGAATGAAGCTCAATTTGGCTTAAAACCAGTGATGGACATTTAGACATTTAGTCAATTTGGTCTTTTCGTGTAAAATTTGAGAACCATTAATTGTTAATAGGGCTATATGACTAAAATTAAAGCATGGAACTTGTTTGTCTAAAAACTACACTGCAACAATAATTCAAAAAATATTCAAACAAGAATTGTGATTTGCATTTAGCTTACCGTTGTGCCGCTAAATGAGGCGAGTTTTGCACGTTTAGCACTCTCTACTTGTTGGAATGCTGCTATAAAAGAAAAGCATACAATAATGCCCCGTTACAGTTATCGTAAATACATTTTTAATATACTTATTAATATAATATACTCTAGTATAGCCATGCAAAGCGTTGGTAGTCTCGTGTTTTGATGCGTACGTTACTGATTCTGAATAAATAAAGGCTTTAGCTAAGGTTTGGTTTGCATGGTTGATAGCATACCGAGAGTTCATGTTATGAAACTGATTCGAACTTTCAACGAACAATAAACTTTAGAGCATATTATTAAAGACTTCTTTGCATTAACTTGCCATCTGAGTCCTCAGTCGTTTGCTCGTCATTACTGGATTCAGCTGATGTTCGTTTCCTTGACATGACGTACATGTATGGGATGCGCAAGAAATCTGCAAAGAAACAAATGTCGCCTCAACGTCAATTATATTGCAAGAAACACCAAACGATGTCCGAAAAAATCGAACGAGAATAACAAAATTGAATTAGATTGCAAAAGTCAACCGCCTAAGTCAAAGGTTTTAAACTAATTACAGCAAATAAACTCACTAAAGATTTTATTCATATTGAAGTTTATTTCGATGCGAAACGAATAATGGCGTCTTTAACCCATATAATTAATTATTATGACGTCACACAATTGTTAATTAATAATGTTATCATTGATATATTGATAGCAGTTTTTAAATATTATGACATAATATATAAATGTTATCATAAAAAAATAGTTCGTAAATAGTATCATGACTGTTCATTCATACTTTCATTCATTCTGGAAATTTATATAGCGGCTCTTCACAGACCTAGTCAGAGGCGCTCCAAGCCCAGCCACGGCTAAAGAGATAGGACTTGAGGTACCGTAAGAAACCAGGTGAATTATTCCGGGGAAGCAGCATTAGGGGATTGGAAGACCGATAGAAAAAGATACGGAGAAGGGAAAGGAGAGGAAAGAAATACTTAGTGAAAGAAAAGATAGACAGACCGATATAGAAAGAGAGACATACGGAGTCATATTTAGTCCCAAACCTGAAATTAACAAAGCAGAGATAATCAGAATCTTAATTAATTCACTTTTTGAAATGCGATACATATTAATTCTGAGGTAACCGATTCAAAGGTGTCTAAGTTAAGCTTAATATTATACGTTGAAGTAAATTTTTACGACATCTATCGGTTAGCAAGGCCTTTGACGTCGAACCTAGCTTATTTACAATGATATCAGAGTTTGGAAAAGATAAAACTTACAAACACCTAGCGGCAGAAAAGCAATGTAAACAGCAATGGATTATTGTATATGTCATCACTGGCGTAAATGTTTCCAAAATATGGGGGAGTTATTTTTTCTTAACTTGTTGCATTGGGTGTGCAGTCCATCTCAGTTATTGGAGGCACGTGCCCCAGCTGCCCCTCCAGAGTCTACACCTATGTGTGTCATAGTTTTATATTCATTTTGAGTAAGTTACAAGATTATTATTTAATATTTTGCGCCCGAGTATTTGCACGATTACTGCATCGGGACGCATTCTTCCGCCTCCGGGATGCGACTCCGATCGCTCGAGAAGAGCGACCTTCGCGTAAGACGGATGAGAACCCGCTTTGGCGATCGAGCTTTCTCGGCGGCTGGCCCCAGATGCTGGAACGGTCTTCCTCCTGCCCTGCGAGCGGCTTGACTCCTTCAAATCCGGATTCAAGACTTACTTGTTCTCTAAGGCCTACCCTGCTGTTAGTTGACTGTGAGGCGCCCTTGTAACGGCATCGCTGTGTTACGGCGCCATATAAATTGTCACTATTATTATTATATTATTATTAATTCGAACGATGACGTTTAACTGGTTAGTAGAAGCCGTGTCACAACAAAGATAATTAGCGTCTGATCACAGTATGGAAATATATAAATATAGGATTAACCAATCAATCAATCAGTCAATCAATCAACTAAGCATTTACATAGCACCCTTTCAAGGCAACTATTCAGAGGCTATCCCAACCCATGGCGAAAGAGAACAGTCTTTAGAGCAGAGTCGCGTAGAAGAGACCGCAACTCAGGAGGAATCCCCCTCCCCATGGTTGGTCCAACCACGAAGAAAGAGCGCTGTGGCACATAGGATATAAGCTTATAATAATAAAATATGTATTTTTGTATGTATATAAACCATGGAAGCCGCAAGATGTCGCTTAAATGGATAAAATTAAAACGCTCCGATTAGACACCCTTCATTAAAGATGTCGTATTACTATAATAATCTTTAATCGCGCTCTTGAATTTAATGCTAACACGCGAAGACGCTGTAATACTAATGTTGACGGGAACGAATTTAACTAAACCACAAAATATCGTTTAATGCGAAATATTAATCATAATTTCATTCATTAAAGTTGGAGAAAGGAGTAGGGCGACGCTAATCATCTCTGTAATGACAGCGCTCGTCAAGAAGCTGGTGCCCTGCACTTGGTTTTCAAGTGGCGGTTTAGAAGTTTGGAGATTATGATACAACACACGGTCGTTAAAGAGCAATTAACCAATCAATCGCTAACTCACCTCCACTTACTTAGAAACGATATGGGCAAGGTAGGCTTGAACGGCCTTGGCAGCCATAAGATGTCATCTTATCACAGTCATAGATGGCTATCAGATATATTATTTTGTGTCGTTAAACATTGAATACTAATGACAGTTGTAAAGTTCTGTTTTGACACCTTTAAATTTTGTCTTCGTATGTTGTAATTTCATTTTCACTGACAAAATAAGCATTGTCAAAATATGTCGTTAAACTCTGCATCCATCCATCCATCCATCCATCCATCCATCCATCCATCCATCCATCCATCCATCCATCCATCCATCCATCCATCCATCCATCCATCCATCCATCCATCCATCCATCCATCCATCCATCCATCCATCCATCCATCCATCCATCCATCCATCCATCCATCCAACCATCCATCCATCCATGCATCCATCCATCCATCCATCCATCCATCCATCCATCCATCCATCCATCCATCCATCCATCCATCCATCCATCCATCCATCCATCCATCCATCCATCCATCCATCCATCCATCCATCCATCCATCCATCCATCCATCCATCCATCCATCCATCCATCCATCCATCCATCCATCCATCCATCCATCCATCCATCCATCCATCCATCCATCCATCCATCCATCCATCCATCCATCCATCCATCCATCCATCCATCCATCCATCCAGTATATGCTATAAATTGTCGTCAACGGTCTTTGATGTGATATGACGACGTTAAACCTTGGAATAATAAATAATAATTGATTCGTTTACATTGGGTGTTTGTGGCTATCGCCCTTCGCCCTCTTTCTTTGTTGTAGATTTTGCTCATCCTTACGCTTTCTCTTGTTTAGGTAAGAGTAAGGTCGACGTCAACGGCCTTTGCTGCCACAAGATGTCGTAATAGACTGGAAAATTATACAAAGTGTGTTGCGTATAGACACCTCTAAATCGCTTCTCTACAATGCTATAAATAACTTACTTTGTTCAGTCTAACATATTTCTTTAAAAGCAATTTGTGACTTTGTATTCATTCATTCATTCATATGGAGAATTTATATAGCGCCTCTTCAAGGTTATCTACTCAGAAGCACTCCCGACCCAACCCCGGCTGAAGAGTACAGTCTTGAGATTTGAATAAAATGTGGCAGAATGGGTGCTTTGGACCAAGCGAAGCGCTACAGGGAGCCCATTCCAGATCGCAGGGCCAGCGATGGAAAAATCACGGCGCTGCCTAAGGGCGGTCCGTGAGCGGGGAACTAGAAGCTCAGCCTGCTTAGAAGAGCGCAGGGAACCACGGCGCTGGATGTTCATTGTGGAGCGGCAATGCTCTCGCAAGTACACATAGGCCTCACCCACGAGACAGCGCCACACTAGGGCTGTGTTTGACACCTTTAAATGTTGCCTTTCGGAATCTATAAGTATCTCGTTTTCTGTGAATTGGTTTAGAATTTTGTCAACGTCAACAGCCTCTGTTGCTATAAGATGTCGTTAAACTATGGATCCATCCAATTGGTTTAGAATTGTCATCAACGGCCACTGATGTCATAAGACGACGTTAAACTTTGAATTAATAATAATAAGTCGCTAGTGAAATCAACTGTGAAACATTGCACTGATATTGATTAGAAGAAGTGGCTAAGTGACCTTAACTATAACATTTCGGGGCCGATGCTGCATGACGTGGTGCGGATGATCACATTAGCTCCCAGGTATACGTAGCCACGGCATGGTGGGATTCGTGGGGAGCAGGAGTGCAGTCGAGTGTAGTCTGTACTGAATCGGTTGATCCGACTACGCTCTCCACCGGAGGAAAGTCGAACTTTCGAGCAGCTGTGTCGCAGGGTAGAAAAGAGCCTCTGCTTTTTGCCTGGACAATTTGTGCCACGTGCTCTAGGCCTACCCGCTCCTTCCTCCTGCAATGGTGATCCCCAAAAACCTTGCGCCCACGACCACACGACCGAATCGTCCCACGAGCAGACCATTTCATGCGTAGCACTTTCTTAATGAGAATGTTATATCTTATTAGATGTCATGTTCTCCAAAGCGCGGTAAAGCAGTTGGAATTAGCCTAATAAAGAATGACTTCTCTTATCTTAACGACATCTTATGGCAACAAAGTATTAAATGTCATTGCCATCGCTTGAACTTTTTTCAACAGTTCTCACCGTTCCTGTGACCTAATAAATTATAGCATGAATATAAAAATTAAGTCACTTTTAATTACTTGCAATCTTCGAAGAGGTTTTCGGTGTGGACCAACGATTGAACGAAAATGCGCCTTATAATAATGTCCTAAGTTCCAAATTTAAAGGTGTCTAAACTGCGCTTAAAATAATTCGTTGCGATCGGCGTGCGCCATGGTGACTTCGAATGCTAAGCGACCTTTCGTAACAATTCGGTGATCGCTTGCGTTGGAGATCAGCCATTTCAGGGTTTCTATGAAAACAGAAAATACACAGATACTCTAGTTGCTAAAATTCCACATTGAAAGTCATTTCAAGTATATATAAAATATATTTGAAATAATATATGTTTATTTTATATACAAAACACGGATATACCGGGTGGCCCATTAAAAACGTTCCCAAACTTTGTTAACCTGGCAATTAAACAATTTTAAAGTAAATTGAATCATAATACATCAAACTAATCATAATTCATATTTGTACAACACAGCCAAAATTTAGCGCAAAATACTCAACAGTTTGAGAGAAATTGTTCTTAGAACTGTATGACCCATGGTCAAAATTTTGCACAGTTGTTTTATGATGACGTTTTACGCGAACAAATGTTTAATTGATCCTCCGTCTTCTCTTGTAACGACCCTTAAACGCTGTTTCCACTGTCCTATTGACTTCTGTATTTGTGTCTCGTCTAATAGAGACCATTTTGCTTAATGACCTGCTTAAGTTCGTCAATATTTAGAGAAACGACTAGTCTCATGATAAAGTCTTTCTGGCGCAACTGAAGACTTTCGTTCATTGCTAGAGCCGTAAACGCGGCTATTCTGTCTGTTAAGAGGTATTTCCAGTGTGAAATCCTTCTCATCTGTCGACTATGTTCTTAATATCAGATTTTGAAAATCGAGTATACAGCGCACGACATCTAACATTGCGTTTATTTTTAACGTCAGTTGTCAATCTTGTTGTTGGCATTCGTTTGTATGCCTTCAACTGCTTCTTAGAAAAAATTCTTTGTACGGTACTGAGCTACGTGAAATGTTCAGAGTGCTGGCCATTTTGCGTTGAGATTGATGTGTGCCAGGTGCATTTTCCTGCGATTGACACAACTGCTCTACACTCTCAGCATTTTCAACAGTCGTTGCAGTTGTTGGACGACCACTTCCAGGCTTGCGGGCAACGCTACCAGTTTCAATAAGCTTATTAATGACTTGGTTTATGCTTTGTCTTGACCAGTTTTTACGCGGATATTCCTGAACGATTCGCTTGCCTCGCCAACCCTTCTCCTCAAATGATATCTTAATAACAGCGAGATCATCATTTGAAAACACCATGTTTCAATGTTTACTACTTCGAGGACTAGTTTAATCAAGATACTCTCGTTACTTCGCGGCGAAATAAATGACGTAGTTTTGTGCAAAATTTGTAAACAGGTATGCCGTCATAACCTTGCCGCAGGGTGTGACATAATAAACGTACTCTCTTGAAATGTGACATTTGTGCACAGAAATAATTGCTTAACATTTTGGTATAAATTAAAATTTGATATTTCTGAAATTAGATCTTTGCCAGGTTAACAAAGTTTGGGAACGTTTTTAATGGGCCACCCGGTATAATAATAAAATATTGTAATGTATGAAAATTTAGGACTAAACATATACTAGACGGATTTATTTAGGTTAATAAGACGAATGGCCCACCGCACTCTTTGAGATAGATGTTTGCTAAATTCCACAAAGGAAACCATTTCATACATATATGAATTATTGTATTAAAAATGATATATTTTTATACATATAAAGCATGGAAGCTACAAGATGTCGTTTAACGATGGATATTAACACATAAAATTACAACGTTCCGATTAGACATCTTTAATTAAGAGCCTCATATTACTATAATAATTGTCAGTGTCTTTGCATTTCTAAGCTATTTTCTCGAAAGTGACCCGTGCTAAACTGCTAATGTAAAAGGCGTTGAATTTGACGAAACCACAAAATGCCGTTAAATGCGAAATATTAATTATAATCTTATTAATTAAAGTTGGAGAAAGGAGGAGGACGACGCTTGTCATCTTTCTTATGACAGCACTCGTGAATAAGCTGGTGCCCTACGCTTGGCTTTCGAGTGGCGCTTTAGAAGTTTGACGATTTCGATTACGACGATTACGATACGTGTCGTTAACAACAACTAACCAACCAATCGCTGGCTCATCTCTTTGTAGTTGCAAACGGTGCATGCAAGGTAGGAGTTAACGGTCTTGGCAGCCATAAGATGTCGTTTAACACTGGGAATTATAACTATGCTTATCCTTCTTACCTGTTGTGGCCTGACGAATTATCGACTTCTCCACGCTTTTTCGTGTATGGCAGTTGCTGCAAAATATAGTTTTATTTGCAAAATATAGCATCTTATCACAATACACGTATCATAGACGTTATCAGCTGTATTATTTTATCTCGCTAAAATATAAATACTAATGACATTGCAAAGTTCTGTTTGACACCTTTAAATGGTGTCTTTCGGACGCGATGAATTCATTTTGACTGCACTCTATTTGTTTTAATTATCGTCGACGGCGTTTGATGTCATATAATTATGTCGACGTTAAACCTTAGAATTAATAATATAAGCGAACAGAAATTTCATTTTAAATGTGACCGTTTGCATGTCACGCTCCTCTCACTGGCTACTTCAACTAATGAATATTATTGACCAATGACGTCACTTTTTAAAAATGGCGACCTTCCGACCGACCTTCGTTTCACACTTTATTCAAAGTAAGTTTCAACATAGCATAAACGGCTGCTCTTTTAAACTAACGGCTTCAAACGAGCTTCTACTAATTTACTTAGGGGGCGAACAGGCTGAAATGAACGAACGAAAAAGCATTTTTAAAATGTGTTCAACCGTCTTAGGACGGGCAAAAATCTTGCTGCCTTTTCGCCAGCTGTCGCCGTGCATGCGGGAACGATATTATTAATTTATGTAGGTGGCTAACAGGCTGAAGCAAAAGAACGAAAATACATTTCGAAATTGTTCTTAGCCATCTTAGTACGGGCAAACATCTAGCAATAAATACTTGATCCCGTTCAAAATGGGTGTTTGTCGTTAAAGACTAGAAACTCATCTAACGTTCGTTGCTGTATTAGACACCTTTAAATCGTGCCTGAGCAATAATATAAATTAGTTATTTTCGTCTACTCGGTACCTCGCTTATTCCGCTCTTTTGTGTTGTGCTGGGTTAATTGTGTTGCCCAAGGGTGTAATTTTCTTCTAAGTCGTGATATATCAACCTAACTCCGCCACTGTCCTACAAGTGGCAGCGTCATCCCAAAAATCGTTTTCGTTCAATCGCTAGCTCATATTTACACGTGCACAAAATATACAGGCATGGTCGGATTTCAATGGCCTTGGTAGTCATAAGATGTTGTTCAAACGTAACATAAAGTATTATTGTTATTTCCAAAGTTTAACGAGATCTTATAATTATCTGCAACGACAGTTAAAATTCTCATAGATAAGAATTGTATTTTTCAGTTTAGTTTATGAGAGTTTATTCTACAATTTTACTAATATGCAGTAATCGCAAACTCCAAATTTCTAAACCGCTAATCGAATGTTAAGCGCAGGGCACCAGCTTATTAACGAGAGCTACGTCGTGTCAGAAGGGTTGTACAAAGACGTGAAGGGAAGACACGGGATCTAGTAATTACTTTTACATAGCGTTCGGTTAATTCCGGTCCAAAGTTGTGTTATTTGACGATCGAATAAATTGGATGCCACTCGGGATTGAAACTGAAAAGCAGATCGATGGGCTATTACAAAACTTAATAGATGGTCACCTTGACCGACAGACCTAGATTAACATATATTAACTCTATAACGATGAGAAAATACTAAAAGTGAATGGCAGAGGATTTTCAAAGAAATTTCCACTGGTGTGGATATTTTGAAAAAGAACATTTTTTACGGGTAATTTTAAGTCAAAACGCACTGAATCAATGAAGCGTGTAAAAAGAACATTTTTATATATTTGATTTATCGAAATGAAACAAATTATCAAAATGAAACACAATTTTAACATTTGTAATTTTGCAGAGAATTATTTGAAGTCCAACGAGAAGCATTGCACAACTGCACACAAGAACAAGCAAATATAGAATAGCACTGATTACTGAAACAAGATAAATGTTAAAGAAACTAGAAAAATTACTCATTATTAATGAGGATTTCAACATCAAGCCTCAAGGTCATAACAAAATTAAATAATTTAATCATGTCATAGGCCTAATTGGTGTCAAAAAGGGAAAAATTCACTGGTGAGGATAAGGGTAATAGGATAAGATGGTTGGGGAATTTCCCCACCAGTTATCATGTCAAAAATCCTCTGGTGACTGGAAAACCAATGCAGTTCGTCATTAAAAAGCTAATAGATTTTATGCCGTTTCAAAATCAACTTAAAGATTTATAACTTCCAATTGCTAACCCGTGGTCGAAACGGTGAGATCTTCGTCTCTCTAAAAGAACGGTATGTTATGCTGAAGGTATGGTGAGAATTCGATAATATTCTCACAAATTGGCTTCAAATGTCCTTCATTCGGGGTCTTTGCTTTTGGGACTGTTATCCCACTATTATGGTTGCACGGTCAATTAGTTTCCAGTTTTAAAGGACACTTGCGGCTGCCAGGACCATTGGCGTCGACCTTATATTATATTCCTGATAAACACTAGAAAGGTTTTGTATATCATAAGACGGTATCTTGTGGTATCAAAGGCCGCTGCAAAGAGAATGAAGAAATTGTGTACAGTTTCACTGTTAGTTAATGTTGCTAATGCCCTGAAGTGAACGATTGGGAAGCGTTGCAGTAATTAATATTTATTGAAGTAAGATATTTATAACGTCTGAAAATATCATTTGAAGGTGTTCAAGGAGAGCCTAACAATTTATCCACTATACTGTGTTTAACGACATCTTGTGGTTGTGGTTGACGTCGACCTCGTACGTGATTACTAAAAAGAGCAGAACATTAACTGAATGGCAATTGAACATTTACATAGCGCCGCTCAGAGTAAAACAAATCCAATCCACTCTCTGCGTTAGCCGATACTATGACGCTAAATGTAATTTAGAACTAGTCTATTACATCGCAATTGAAATTTAGAGATTTCTAAAGCAGCTAGAAGCTACATTTCAAAACAACATTTCAAAAGAACGTTGCTGTATTGGACACCTTTAAATCGGTTCTTTACAAAGCTAGAAATAACTTTTTTCGCTTTATCGTTAGTCGCTCTCCACTAACTGGGTTACGGTAGGTGAGCTCGCCGTCAATGGCCTTGGCGGCCGTAAGCTGTCGCCTAAAATTGAAAAATAATAAGTGCGCTGCCGCATTATACACCTTTAAATTGTTTCTTTTTGGCTGTAATATGCCCTAATAATATAATTATGCCGACGTCAACGAAGAGCTGTAACATTGTAACATGCGAAACTAATTTCTGTCGACGTCAACAAAGCTAGAAATAACTTTTTTCGCTTTATCGTTAGTCGCTCTCCACTAACTGGGTTACGGTAGGTGAGCTCGCCGTCAATGGCCTTGGCGGCCGTAAGCTGTCGCCTAAAATTGAAAAATAATAAGTGCGCTGCCGCATTATACACCTTTAAATTGTTTCTTTTTGGCTGTAATATGCCCTAATAATATATGCCGACGTCAACGAAGAGCTGTAACATTATAACATGCGAAACTAATTTCTGTCGACGTCAACAGCCTTTGCTGCCATAAGATGTCGTTAAACTCTGGATCCATCCTTCGCTTTGCCAATAAAAGACAGATGCTTGCTAAGGAATATAACTACGAAACCCCGATGTCAGTGGCCTTGATACTGATATCCATAAGATCTTGCTAAGCACAGGGAACTAGTGGTATGGTACGGTGTATGCGCGGCGCAAATCCTCAGGGTATCATGGACTGCGAGGAAAACAAACGAGTCGTGTTGGAGACTGCCGCAGTAGAGTGGAAAGGATTGATCAAGCGGAGGAAGCTTTCTTATTTCGGGCACAATTTATGCTGCGGAAGAGTTATATATATATAATTATATGGCTGACAGGACCGTTGACATCGACTTCGTTTTCCATGTTTCCGAAAACATTAAATCTTGATCGTGGATCATGAAATTTATAATTTATAAACATCCGTTTTGAAGGTGTCTAACTGAATCTTGTTTTCAGTGAACTGACAAAGTACGGAGAATTGTTACGGCGGAAGAGAAGCGGGTTGAATGCTTGGTTGAACTGTGAATAACTGACGAAGATAGGATGGTTTGGGAGGATTGAAGTGTGTTGTAGGTAAGTGATAGGATTCTGTATCCTATTCGTGAAGGTATTTTAAGACCGCCCTACAGTCCCAGAGACCAAAGCAAGTCACAACAGCCAACTAGATAAAGCGTTAGGTTTGTAAGGCGGAGAGTACGTTCAGAACCTCCCCTGAGACGGTGACTATGTAGGACCCTGAGCAAGACCTTCACCCTCCGTTGCTCAGCGCTATCGATGTCCTATCATATTGTCGTGTGTGTTTTTTAAAACAGCGGGAGGGGGCGACATCGAAAGCTGTTTTATTGTTTTCGTTCTATTGTTAAGGTTCACTTGTGGTTCGTTTCGTCACTGCAACTTTCCTCATAACTTCTATCACTAATTGCATATCGTGTCCCAATTTTATATAACAACAGTTGAGATCTTTTTAAAGGTGTCTAACCTGAGTGCTCAAACAATTGGCTGCTGGGTCCCATTCAGTTGAATGTATAAATGCATAATTATACTTATGCACACAAACACACTGAATTTCGATTTAACCAAATAGTATCTTAGAAATTAAGCATAATAACAAAACTCGAATTTCATCCTGTTATTTGGTGGTAATTATAATTAAGAAAATAAGTAAGTAAGTAGATAACTAAGTAAGTAGGTAGTAACATTCTCATAGGCTAATGTTCGCGGCATTTGAAAGTCCCACTTTTAGGATGTAGGACATGGTAACCGATAAGTTAGAGCGCTTTCTTCGACACCTTTAAAACGTTGTAACAAGGAAGCATGCGACCTTTATGCCGAACGTCCACCCCAGCCATATTAATCTATGAATGAATTTGACGTCGCTAAATAATGAAAACTACATACATGCATGGATATATGCTTTCACACATACATATAATTTTGCGTACGTACATACATGCATATACAGAAATTCGTCCATACACTCATGCATACACATATAAATACACACAAATACAACCAGTCAGACAAA
Source organism: Allolobophora icterica (assembly GCA_963556255.1). Taxonomy (NCBI): domain Eukaryota; kingdom Metazoa; phylum Annelida; class Clitellata; order Crassiclitellata; family Lumbricidae; genus Allolobophora; species Allolobophora icterica. The sequence continues at coordinate 9,569,457 of OY744610.1, forward strand.
CTGACAGATAGCTAGAAAGATAAAAAAAGAGAAAAGAACAGAAATGAATGTCTCTTAAATGTCTTAAAACCAACGTATGCCTACAGAAACAGAGACGGCCAGAATGGACGGTAACTATGTAGGGACTGTCGATACACTGTCGATCTCGGATGCGTATGCAGTCAGGAAGTCATCCGCTGAGAACGAGCGAGCGCTCATGAGCTGGTCAGCCCGGCTCGCACCTCGACCCATAAGGACATCGAGAGAAGCCCAAAGGCTCCTGTGGTCGCCTGCGTGGGAGGCGATCCTGTTCTCCCAGTACAGTCTCTCCCGGTCCCGCTATTGACGATGCATGCCTCGCACGAACTGAACCCAGGCTAGCCGATCAGCTGGTAGACCGGTGCGCCTGCAGGTTCTTTCAAGGCGGCGAGCCTGACGTCTGAGGGAACGGCAGTCACCGTCAAACCACGGGGAGAGAGGGCACCGTCGAATTCTGAGCGGGCGTAGAGGGAGAAACTGGTCGATGAGAGCAGACACTGCTGTCTCATAGGTCGAGAAGCAAGGCCGTAGCTAGGGGGTGTTTTGGTGTTAAACACCCCCGAAATTAAATAATGTAGAAATAAAGTGATGCATTCCTATGTCTGTGTGACCGTCCGTCTGTCTGACTGTCTGTCCGTCCGTCTAGCTTAACGTCTGTGCGTCTATCTCCCTAGTGCCCAGTGTTTGTGGGCGGGGCGAATTTCGAATTTCGGGCGCCCATGTTATATTGCACTGGCTATAATCGTTTCTCCTTTATGTGACTTAATCCATCGCCCTCACTCTGCTGCTTCTCTCCGTCTTCTTCGTTCCTCTGAATGGTTGAACCTTCTAGTTTCCAGTGTCAGGACTTCATTGGCTCGATCGAGGTCTTTAACTTCTTTGGAATGAGCTTCTTCCGCTACTTCGTTCATCTATTCTCTCTGGTATCGTCTCTTCCTTCCTTGCCTTTCTTTCGGGGTCTTTCGCACTGGAGCGCATCTGAATGGCTCTCCCACTAGAAGCGCTTTATAAATATTCTCATACACTGCAATAAAAGTTAGACTTATATTTTATTCGTTCCGTTGTTTAACGACATCTTGTGGTGCCGTAGCTGTTGACAAAGAACTTATTGATTCTGTTACATTGGGTCTAAAAAGCAGAGAAAACTACTATTCAGCTGTGTACTAGATTTATATAGGATTGGCTAAAGACAGTCTAAAGGTGTCTAAAAGAGCGCTATTTCATTATGATTCCAAGGTTTAACGCCGTCATATCAAAGGCCGCTGACGACAATTTAAGGCAACTACAGCGCATTGGAAATGAATTTATAACATCTGAAAGATCCCATTTAAAGGGGTCAACACAGAACTTAACATTGTCAGTAGTATTCATTGTTTAACGACACAAAATAATATAGTAAATATCGTCTATGATACAAACATTGTGACAATATGAAACCCCATAAAGATTGAACGGTATTTTGCGATTATCATACACAAGAAATATTAAATTTTAAAAAGGATTATTGATGAAAATTCTGAACGTACATGACATTCTTAATCTATTTAATTGAATCAAAGAAATCATATTACAAGCTTATTAGACACGTAATATTGGTATGACATTCTTATTCTATTTCTGAATTTTCAAGAAGTTATCATCAATAACTGGCGTCGTCTGAATCGGGTTGCTTTCGGAAAGGCCCTTGCAGTGTGCGTGTGTGTGTGTGTGTGTGTGTGCGCGTGTGTGTGTATGTGTGTGTGTGTGTGTGAGTGTGTGTGTATAATTATGCATATATACATTCAACTGAATGGGACCCAGCAGCCAATTGTTTGAGCGCTCAGGTTAGACACCTTTAAAAGATGTCAACCGTTATTATATAAAAATGGGACACGATATGCAATTAGTGATAGAAGTTATGAGGAAAGTTGCAGTGACGAAACGAACCACAAGTGAACCTTAACAATAGAACGAAAACGATAAAACAGCTTTCGATGTCGCCCCCTCCCACTGTTTTAAAAAACACACACGACAATATGATAGGACATCGATAGCGCTGAGCAACGGAGGGTGAAGGTCTTGCTCAGGGTCCTACATAGTCACCGTCTCAGGGGAGGTTCTGAACGTACTCTCCGCCTTACAAGCCTAGTACTTTGGCTGTTGTGACCTGCTTTGGTCTCGGTGACTATAGGCATACGTTGGTTTCAAGACCTTTGAGAGACTGCATGTCTGTCTGTAAATGTGCTTTTATGTGTGTATGAATTCAGGTATATATATATATATATATATATATATATATATATATATATAATATTTATTCTTTAATTAAGCGCCTGCAAACGCACTGCGCTGTACAAGTACATGTTATGCGATAAATCTTAACTACTAACAGAACAGACAGGCTGCAATATATATATATATATATATATATATATATATATATATATATATATATATATATATATATATATATATATATATATATATATATATATACCTGAATTCATACACACATAAAAGCACATTTACAGCCATTTACAGCCATTTACAGCCATTTACATTTATATCTTCCAAACCTCGCGTGTGCTGTTAATTAAGTCCGAGAACACCACAAAATCACTTCTGTCCTCAAATCACTCTACGGTCTTGAAATACCTAAACGAATAGGATACAGAATCCTATCACTTACCTACAACACACTTCAATCCTCCGAAACCTCCTATCTTCGTCAGTTATTCACAGTTCAACCAAGCATTCAAACCGCTTCTCTTCCGCCCTAACAATTCTCCGTACTTTGTCAGTTCACTGAAAACAAGATTCAGTTAGACACCTTTAAAACGGATGTTTCTACATTATAAATTTCATGAGCCACGGTCAAGATTTAATGTTTTCGGAGACTCGGAAAAAGTAAGTCGATGTCATGAGATATTGTTTTAACCTAGCCCTCCTCCATTATTAAGGCTTGGGACTGGCGCAACCAGCTTATAAGGGCATAGGAGTTTTATTCAGCTTACTAATACGATATTGCTTAACGACATGGCTACAAGGGCCGCTGTCGTCGACGTTACATCACATTACCTTACTTTACTCTTTTAAATTTTAAGTTGATTAATTACCGTTTAGCGATGCTGTCACAACGAAATTGATTTTCCTCGCCATCCTCTTTAATCAAGGTTTGAGTCTGGAACCACCGAAGTACGGGCAGCGGTGAAGTAGTGGAGGAGATAGTCGTTAATTCCTTTTGTTTGCGACACCATAATGGCTGTCAGACAGTGTTGGGTAAACTCACACAAGAAATGAGTTAAATCAAAACTCAACTCATGCACCTCAAAATGAGTTTAAACTCAAACTCAACTCATCGTAAGTGAAATGAGTTAACTCAAACTCACTTGTTAAATGAGTTAACTCATAAACTCACGCGTTTCATACTAGCACGTTCTAATCGAGCAACAATTTTTCCATCACGCCTACTTGTAACAGAAAAATATTTTCCATCAAGAATGCACGGTACTTCAGCCATGTTGTTCTTAACGGTTCACAATATACAAAATATGCGGTGCTTAAACACTGTCCGCTAGCAGTGTTTACGACCCTCCCTGCCGTCACCACTCACCAGTATGGATAGCCGACGATATAAAAAAAGGCTTGTTTCAACATAATATGTGCCGAATGCCGAAGAGTGAGTTGAGTTTAAAATAATTGACAGTTACAACTCAAACTCACAGAAAATATGAGTTAACTCAAACTCATAACTCACACTCTTTAAGGTGAGTTAACTCAAACTCATAAATCACAGCAAGTGAGTTAACTCGTGAGTTTAAACTCATCTGAGTTAACTCATACCCAACACTGCTGTCAGAGCCGGTAACGTCGACTTATCCTGAGATGTCGCTTCAGATCATTTAATCATTATTGTTAAATATAATAATAATAATAGTGATTATGATAATGATAATGATGATGATGATGATGATGATGATGATGATGATGATGATGATGATGATGATGATGTGATGATGATGATGATGATGATGATGATGATGATGATGATGATGATAATAATAATAATAATAATAATAATAATAATAATAATAATAATAATAATAATAATGATAATGATAATAATAATAATAATAATAATAATAATAATAATAATAATAATAATAATAATAATAATAATAATAATAATAATAATAATAATAATAATAATTAAACAGTCTGACCAGCACCGGCTGCCCTTACACTAGGGAACCTGCGGGCCTTTTGAGAGCCGTTGGTGAGAGACCGTATGGCGTCTCACTTATTCCGTTGCTCACTTATTCC